>CAWWDN010000155.1:0-23701 GCA_963942505.1 Lordithon lunulatus | reverse complement strand
CTACCCCCATGCTGTATATACGGCGCCCAGCTGTGCTCAGATCGACATATATCCACTGTAGGTCCTATATGGCCGTGGGTTGCATCTGGCTGGTATCAGAGCTACCCCCATGCTGCATATACGGGGCCCAGCTGTGCTCAGATCGACATATATCGACTCAAGAACATCGCCTGTTAGGTCCTATATAGCTGTGGGTTGCAGCTGGCTGGTATCACAGCTACCCCCATGCTGTATATACCTGGCCCAGCTGTGCTCAGATCGACATATATCGACTCAAGAGCATCCCCTGTAGGTCCTATATGGCCGTGGATTGCATATGGCTGGTATCAGAGCTACCCCAATGCTGCATATACGGGGCCCAGCTGTGCTCAGATCGACATATATCGACTCAAGAACATCGCCTGTAGCTCCTATATAGCCGTGGGTTGCAGCTGGCTGGTATCACAGCTACCCCCATGCTGTATATGACGGCGCCCAGCTGTGCTCACATCGACATATATCCACTGTAGGTCCTATATGGCCGTAGGTTGCATCTGGCTGGTATCAGAGCTACCCCCATGCTGCATATACGGGGCCCAGCTGTGCTCAGATCGACATATATCGACTCAAGAACATCGCCTGTAGCTCCTATATAGCCGTGGGTTGCAGCTGGCTGGTATCACAGCTACCCCCATGCTGTATATACGTGGCCCAGCTGTGCTCAGATCGACATATATCCACTCAAGAACATCGCCTGTAGGTCCTATATGGCCGTGGGTTGCATATGGCTGGTATTAGAGCTACCCCCATGCTGTATATACGGCGCCCAGCTGTGCTCACATCGACATATATCCACTGTAGGTCCTATATGGCCGTGGATTGCATCTGGCTGGTATCAGAGCTACCCCCATGCTGCATATACGGGGCCCAGCTGTGCTCAGATCGACATATATCGACTCAAGAACATCGCCTGTAGGTCCTATATAGCCGTGGGTTGCAGCTGGCTGGTATCACAGCTACCCCCATGCTGTATATACGTGGCCCAGCTGTGCTCAGATCGACATATATCGACTCAAGAACATCGCCTGTAGGTCCTATATGGCCGTGGGTTGCATCTGGCTGGTATTAGAGCTACCCCCATGCTGTATATACGGCGCCCAGCTGTGCTCAGATCGACATATATCCACTGTAGGTCCTATATAGCCGTGGGTTGCATCTGGCTGGTAGCAGAGCTACCCCCATGCTGCATATACGGGGCCCAGCTGTGCTCAGATCGACATATATCGACTCAAGAACATCGCCTGTAGGTCCTATATAGCCGTGGGTTGCAGCTGGCTGGTATCACAGCTACCCCCATGCTGTATATACGTGGCCCAGCTGTGCTCAGATCGACATATATCGACTCAAGAGCATCGCCTGTAGGTCCTATATGGCCGTGGTTGCATCTGGCTGGTATTAGATCTACCCCCATGCTGTATATACGGCGCCCAGCTGTGCTCAGATCGACATATATCCACTGTAGGTCCTATATGGCCGTGGGTTGCATCTGGCTGGTATCAGAGCTACCCCCATGCTGCATATACGGGGCCCAGCTGTGCTCAGATCGACATATATCGACTCAAGAACATCGCCTGTAGGTCCTATATAGCTGTGGGTTGCAGCTGGCTGGTATCACAGCTACCCCCATGCTGTATATACGTGGCCCAGCTGTGCTCAGATCGACATATATCGACTCAAGAACATCGCCTGTAGGTCCTATATGGCCGTGGGTTGCATCTGGCTGGTATAAGAGCTACCCCCATGCTGTATATACGGCGCCCAGCTGTGCTCACATCGACATATATCCACTGTAGGTCCTATATGGCCGTGGGTTGCATCTGGCTGGTATCAGAGCTACCCCCATGCTGCATATACGGGGCCCAGCTGTGCTCAGATCGACATATATCGACTCAAGAACATCGCCTGTAGGTCCTATATAGCTGTGGGTTGCAGCTGGCTGGTATCACAGCTTACCCCCATGCTGTATATACGTGGCCCAGCTGTGCTCAGATCGACATATATCGACTCAAGAGCATCGCCTGTAGGTCCTATATGGCCGTGGGTTGCATCTGGCTGGTATTAGAGCTACCCCCATGCTGTATATACGGCGCCCAGCTGTGCTCAGATCGACATATATCCACTGTAGGTCCTATATGGCCGTGGGTTGCATCTGGCTGGTATCAGAGCTACCCCCATGCTGCATATACGGGGCCCAGCTGTGCTCAGATCGACATATATCGACTCAAGAACATCGCCTGTAGGTCCTATATAGCTGTGGGTTGCAGCTGGCTGGTATCACAGCTACCCCCATGCTGTATATACGTGGCCCAGCTGTGCTCAGATCGACATATATCGACTCAAGAGCATCCCCTGTAGGTCCTATATGGCCGTGGATTGCATATGGCTGGTATCAGAGCTACCCCCATGCTGTATATACGGCGCCCAGCTGTGCTCACATCGACATATATCCACTGTAGGTCCTATATGGCCGTAGGTTGCATCTGGCTGGTATCAGAGCTACCCCAATGCTGCATATACGGGGCCCAGCTGTGCTCAGATCGACATATATCGACTCAAGAACATCGCCTGTAGCTCCTATATAGCCGTGGGTTGCAGCTGGCTGGTATCACAGCTACCCCCATGCTGTATATACGGCGCCCAGCTGTGCTCACATCGACATATATCCACTGTAGGTCCTATATGGCCGTAGGTTGCATCTGGCTGGTATCAGAGCTACCCCCATGCTGCATATACGGGGCCCAGCTGTGCTCAGATCGACATATATCGACTCAAGAACATCGCCTGTAGCTCCTATATAGCCGTGGGTTGCAGCTGGCTGGTATCACAGCTACCCCCATGCTGTATATACGTGGCCCAGCTGTGCTCAGATCGACATATATCCACTCAAGAACATCGCCTGTAGGTCCTATATGGCCGTGGATTGCATCTGGCTGGTATTAGAGCTACCCCCATGCTGTATATACGGCGCCCAGCTGTGCTCACATCGACATATATCCACTGTAGGTCCTATATGGCCGTGGATTGCATCTGGCTGGTATCAGAGCTACCCCCATGCTGCATATACGGGGCCCAGCTGTGCTCAGATCGACATATATCGACTCAAGAACATCGCCTGTAGGTCCTATATAGCCGTGGGTTGCAGCTGGCTGGTATCACAGCTACCCCCATGCTGTATATACGTGGCCCAGCTGTGCTCAGATCGACATATATCGACTCAAGAACATCGCCTGTAGGTCCTATATGGCCGTGGGTTGCATCTGGCTGGTATTAGAGCTACCCCCATGCTGTATATACGGCGCCCAGCTGTGCTCAGATCGACATATATCCACTGTAGGTCCTATATAGCCGTGGGTTGCATCTGGCTGGTAGCAGAGCTACCCCCATGCTGCATATACGGGGCCCAGCTGTGCTCAGATCGACATATATCGACTCAAGAACATCGGCTGTAGGTCCTATATAGCCGTGGGTTGCAGCTGGCTGGTATCACAGCTACCCCCATGCTGTATATACGTGGCCCAGCTGTGCTCAGATCGACATATATCGACTCAAGAGCATCGCCTGTAGGTCCTATATGGCCGTGGGTTGCATCTGGCTGGTATTAGATCTACCCCCATGCTGTATATACGGCGCCCAGCTGTGCTCAGATCGACATATATCCACTGTAGGTCCTATATGGCCGTGGGTTGCATCTGGCTGGTATCAGAGCTACCCCCATGCTGCATATACGGGGCCCAGCTGTGCTCAGATCGACATATATCGACTCAAGAACATCGCCTGTAGGTCCTATATAGCTGTGGGTTGCAGCTGGCTGGTATCACAGCTACCCCCATGCTGTATATACGTGGCCCAGCTGTGCTCAGATCGACATATATCGACTCAATAACATCGCCTGTAGGTCCTATATGGCCGTGGGTTGCATCTGGCTGGTATTAGAGCTACCCCCATGCTGTATATACGGCGCCCAGCTGTGCTCACATCGACATATATCCACTGTAGGTCCTATATGGCCGTGGGTTGCATCTGGCTGGTATCAGAGCTACCCCCATGCTGCATATACGGGGCCCAGCTGTGCTCAGATCGACATATATCGACTCAAGAACATCGCCTGTAGGTCCTATATAGCTGTGGGTTGCAGCTGGCTGGTATCACAGCTACCCCCATGCTGTATATACGTGGCCCAGCTGTGCTCAGATCGACATATATCGACTCAAGAGCATCGCCTGTGGGTCCTATATGGCCGTGGGTTGCATCTGGCTGGTATTAGAGCTACCCCCATGCTGTATATACGGCGCCCAGCTGTGCTCAGATCGACATATATTCACTGTAGGTCCTATATGGCCGTGGGTTGCATCTGGCTGGTATCAGAGCTACCCCCATGCTGCATATACGGGGCCCAGCTGTGCTCAGATCGACATATATCGACTCAAGAACATCGCCTGTAGGTCCTATATAGCTGTGGGTTGCAGCTGGCTGGTATCACAGCTACCCCCATGCTGTATATACGTGGCCCAGCTGTGCTCAGATCGACATATATCGACTCAAGAGCATCCCCTGTAGGTCCTATATGGCCGTGGATTGCATATGGCTGGTATCAGAGCTACCCCCATGCTGTATATACGGCGCCCAGCTGTGCTCACATCGACATATATCCACTGTAGGTCCTATATGGCCGTAGGTTGCATCTGGCTGGTATCAGAGCTACCCCAATGCTGCATATACGGGGCCCAGCTGTGCTCAGATCGACATATATCGACTCAAGAACATCGCCTGTAGCTCCTATATAGCCGTGGGTTGCAGCTGGCTGGTATCACAGCTACCCCCATGCTGTATATACGGCGCCCAGCTGTGCTCACATCGACATATATCCACTGTAGGTCCTATATGGCCGTAGGTTGCATCTGGCTGGTATCAGAGCTACCCCCATGCTGCATATACGGGGCCCAGCTGTGCTCAGATCGACATATATCGACTCAAGAACATCGCCTGTAGCTCCTATATAGCCGTGGGTTGCAGCTGGCTGGTATCACAGCTACCCCCATGCTGTATATACGTGGCCCAGCTGTGCTCAGATCGACATATATCCACTCAAGAACATCGCCTGTAGGTCCTATATGGCCGTGGGTTGCATCTGGCTGGTATTAGAGCTACCCCCATGCTGTATATACGGCGCCCAGCTGTGCTCACATCGACATATATCCACTGTAGGTCCTATATGGCCGTGGATTGCATCTGGCTGGTATCAGAGCTACCCCCATGCTGCATATACGGGGCCCAGCTGTGCTCAGATCGACATATATCGACTCAAGAACATCGCCTGTAGGTCCTATATAGCCGTGGGTTGCAGCTGGCTGGTATCACAGCTACCCCCATGCTGTATATACGTGGCCCAGCTGTGCTCAGATCGACATATATCGACTCAAGAACATCGCCTGTAGGTCCTATATGGCCGTGGGTTGCATCTGGCTGGTATTAGAGCTACCCCCATGCTGTATATACGGCGCCCAGCTGTGCTCAGATCGACATATATCCACTGTAGGTCCTATATAGCCGTGGGTTGCATCTGGCTGGCAGCAGAGCTACCCCCATGCTGCATATACGGGGCCCAGCTGTGCTCAGATCGACATATATCGACTCAAGAACATCGCCTGTAGGTCCTATATAGCCGTGGGTTGCAGCTGGCTGGTATCACAGCTACCCCCATGCTGTATATACGTGGCCCAGCTGTGCTCAGATCGACATATATCGACTCAAGAGCATCGCCTGTAGGTCCTATATGGCCGTGGGTTGCATCTGGCTGGTATTAGATCTACCCCCATGCTGTATATACGGCGCCCAGCTGTGCTCAGATCGACATATATCCACTGTAGGTCCTATATGGCCGTGGGTTGCATCTGGCTGGTATCAGAGCTACCCCCATGCTGCATATACGGGGCCCAGCTGTGCTCAGATCGACATATATCGACTCAAGAACATCGCCTGTAGGTCCTATATAGCTGTGGGTTGCAGCTGGCTGGTATCACAGCTACCCCCATGCTGTATATACGTGGCCCAGCTGTGCTCAGATCGACATATATCGACTCAAGAACATCGCCTGTAGGTCCTATATGGCCGTGGGTTGCATCTGGCTGGTATTAGAGCTACCCCCATGCTGTATATACGGCGCCCAGCTGTGCTCACATCGACATATATCCACTGTAGGTCCTATATGGCCGTGGGTTGCATCTGGCTGGTATCAGAGCTACCCCCATGCTGCATATACGGGGCCCAGCTGTGCTCAGATCGACATATATCGACTCAAGAACATCGCCTGTAGGTCCTATATAGCTGTGGGTTGCAGCTGGCTGGTATCACAGCTACCCCCATGCTGTATATACGTGGCCCAGCTGTGCTCAGATCGACATATATCGACTCAAGAGCATCGCCTGTAGGTCCTATATGGCCGTGGGTTGCATCTGGCTGGTATTAGAGCTACCCCCATGCTGTATATACGGCGCCCAGCTGTGCTCAGATCGACATATATCCACTGTAGGTCCTATATGGCCGTGGGTTGCATCTGGCTGGTATCAGAGCTACCCCCATGCTGCATATACGGGGCCCAGCTGTGCTCAGATCGACATATATCGACTCAAGAACATCGCCTGTAGGTCCTATATAGCTGTGGGTTGCAGCTGGCTGGTATCACAGCTACCCCCATGCTGTATATACGTGGCCCAGCTGTGCTCAGATCGACATATATCGACTCAAGAGCATCCCCTGTAGGTCCTATATGGCCGTGGATTGCATATGGCTGGTATCAGAGCTACCCCCATGCTGTATATACGGCGCCCAGCTGTGCTCACATCGACATATATCCACTGTAGGTCCTATATGGCCGTAGGTTGCATCTGGCTGGTATCAGAGCTACCCCAATGCTGCATATACGGGGCCCAGCTGTGCTCAGATCGACATATATCGACTCAAGAACATCGCCTGTAGCTCCTATATAGCCGTGGGTTGCAGCTGGCTGGTATCACAGCTACCCCCATGCTGTATATACGGCGCCCAGCTGTGCTCACATCGACATATATCCACTGTAGGTCCTATATGGCCGTAGGTTGCATCTGGCTGGTATCAGAGCTACCCCCATGCTGCATATACGGGGCCCAGCTGTGCTCAGATCGACATATATCGACTCAAGAACATCGCCTGTAGCTCCTATATAGCCGTGGGTTGCAGCTGGCTGGTATCACAGCTACCCCCATGCTGTATATACGTGGCCCAGCTGTGCTCAGATCGACATATATCCACTCAAGAACATCGCCTGTAGGTCCTATATGGCCGTGGGTTGCATCTGGCTGGTATTAGAGCTACCCCCATGCTGTATATACGGCGCCCAGCTGTGCTCACATCGACATATATCCACTGTAGGTCCTATATGGCCGTGGATTGCATCTGGCTGGTATCAGAGCTACCCCCATGCTGCATATACGGGGCCCAGCTGTGCTCAGATCGACATATATCGACTCAAGAACATCGCCTGTAGGTCCTATATAGCCGTGGGTTGCAGCTGGCTGGTATCACAGCTACCCCCATGCTGTATATACGTGGCCCAGCTGTGCTCAGATCGACATATATCGACTCAAGAACATCGCCTGTAGGTCCTATATGGCCGTGGGTTGCATCTGGCTGGTATTAGAGCTACCCCCATGCTGTATATACGGCGCCCAGCTGTGCTCACATCGACATATATCCACTGTAGGTCCTATATGGCCGTGGATTGCATCTGGCTGGTATCAGAGCTACCCCCATGCTGCATATACGGCGCCCAGCTGTGCTCAGATCGACATATATCGACTCAAGAACATCGCCTGTAGGTCCTATATAGCCGTGGGTTGCAGCTGGCTGGTATCACAGCTACCCCCATGCTGTATATACGTGGCCCAGCTGTGCTCAGATCGACATATATCGACTCAAGAACATCGCCTGTAGGTCCTATATGGCCGTGGGTTGCATCTGGCTGGTATTAGAGCTACCCCCATGCTGTATATACGGCGCCCAGCTGTGCTCAGATCGACATATATCCACTGTAGGTCCTATATAGCCGTGGGTTGCATCTGGCTGGTAGCAGAGCTACCCCCATGCTGCATATACGGGGCCCAGCTGTGCTCAGATCGACATATATCGACTCAAGAACATCGCCTGTAGGTCCTATATAGCCGTGGGTTGCAGCTGGCTGGTATCACAGCTACCCCCCATGCTGTATATACGTGGCCCAGCTGTGCTCAGATCGACATATATCGACTCAAGAGCATCGCCTGTAGGTCCTATATGGCCGTGGGTTGCATCTGGCTGGTATTAGATCTACCCCCATGCTGTATATACGGCGCCCAGCTGTGCTCAGATCGACATATATCCACTGTAGGTCCTATATGGCCGTGGGTTGCATCTGGCTGGTATCAGAGCTACCCCCATGCTGCATATACGGGGCCCAGCTGTGCTCAGATCGACATATATCGACTCAAGAACATCGCCTGTAGGTCCTATATAGCTGTGGGTTGCAGCTGGCTGGTATCACAGCTACCCCCATGCTGTATATACGTGGCCCAGCTGTGCTCAGATCGACATATATCGACTCAAGAACATCGCCTGTAGGTCCTATATGGCCGTGGGTTGCATCTGGCTGGTATTAGAGCTACCCCGATGCTGTATATACGGCGCCCAGCTGTGCTCACATCGACATATATCCACTGTAGGTCCTATATGGCCGTGGGTTGCATCTGGCTGGTATCAGAGCTACCCCCATGCTGCATATACGGGGCCCAGCTGTGCTCAGATCGACATATATCGACTCAAGAACATCGCCTGTAGGTCCTATATAGCTGTGGGTTGCAGCTGGCTGGTATCACAGCTACCCCCATGCTGTATATACGTGGCCCAGCTGTGCTCAGATCGACATATATCGACTCAAGAGCATCGCCTGTAGGTCCTATATGGCCGTGGGTTGCATCTGGCTGGTATTAGAGCTACCCCCATGCTGTATATACGGCGCCCAGCTGTGCTCAGATCGACATATATCCACTGTAGGTCCTATATGGCCGTGGGTTGCATCTGGCTGGTATCAGAGCTACCCCCATGCTGCATATACGGGGCCCAGCTGTGCTCAGATCGACATATATCGACTCAAGAACATCGCCTGTAGGTCCTATATAGCTGTGGGTTGCAGCTGGCTGGTATCACAGCTACCCCCATGCTGTATATACGTGGCCCAGCTGTGCTCAGATCGACATATATCGACTCAAGAGCATCCCCTGTAGGTCCTATATGGCCGTGGATTGCATATGGCTGGTATCAGAGCTACCCCCATGCTGTATATACGGCGCCCAGCTGTGCTCACATCGACATATATCCACTGTAGGTCCTATATGGCCGTAGGTTGCATCTGGCTGGTATCAGAGCTACCCCAATGCTGCATATACGGGGCCCAGCTGTGCTCAGATCGACATATATCGACTCAAGAACATCGCCTGTAGCTCCTATATAGCCGTGGGTTGCAGCTGGCTGGTATCACAGCTACCCCCATGCTGTATATACGGCGCCCAGCTGTGCTCACATCGACATATATCCACTGTAGGTCCTATATGGCCGTAGGTTGCATCTGGCTGGTATCAGAGCTACCCCCATGCTGCATATACGGGGCCCAGCTGTGCTCAGATCGACATATATCGACTCAAGAACATCGCCTGTAGCTCCTATATAGCCGTGGGTTGCAGCTGGCTGGTATCACAGCTACCCCCATGCTGTATATACATGGCCCAGCTGTGCTCAGATCGACATATATCCACTCAAGAACATCGCCTGTAGGTCCTATATGGCCGTGGGTTGCATCTGGCTGGTATTAGAGCTACCCCCATGCTGTATATACGGCGCCCAGCTGTGCTCACATCGACATATATCCACTGTAGGTCCTATATGGCCGTGGATTGCATCTGGCTGGTATCAGAGCTACCCCCATGCTGCATATACGGGGCCCAGCTGTGCTCAGATCGACATATATCGACTCAAGAACATCGCCTGTAGGTCCTATATAGCCGTGGGTTGCAGCTGGCTGGTATCACAGCTACCCCCATGCTGTATATACGTGGCCCAGCTGTGCTCAGATCGACATATATCGACTCAAGAACATCGCCTGTAGGTCCTATATGGCCGTGGGTTGCATCTGGCTGGTATTAGAGCTACCCCCATGCTGTATATACGGCGCCCAGCTGTGCTCAGATCGACATATATCCACTGTAGGTCCTATATAGCCGTGGGTTGCATCTGGCTGGTAGCAGAGCTACCCCCATGCTGCATATACGGGGCCCAGCTGTGCTCAGATCGACATATATCGACTCAAGAACATCGCCTGTAGGTCCTATATAGCCGTGGGTTGCAGCTGGCTGGTATCACAGCTACCCCCATGCTGTATATACGTGGCCCAGCTGTGCTCAGATCGACATATATCGACTCAAGAGCATCGCCTGTAGGTCCTATATGGCCGTGGGTTGCATCTGGCTGGTATTAGATCTACCCCCATGCTGTATATACGGCGCCCAGCTGTGCTCAGATCGACATATATCCACTGTAGGTCCTATATGGCCGTGGGTTGCATCTGGCTGGTATCAGAGCTACCCCCATGCTGCATATACGGGGCCCAGCTGTGCTCAGATCGACATATATCGACTCAAGAACATCGCCTGTAGGTCCTATATAGCTGTGGGTTGCAGCTGGCTGGTATCACAGCTACCCCCATGCTGTATATACGTGGCCCAGCTGTGCTCAGATCGACATATATCGACTCAAGAGCATCGCCTGTAGGTCCTATATGGCCGTGGGTTGCATCTGGCTGGTATTAGATCTACCCCCATGCTGTATATACGGCGCCCAGCTGTGCTCAGATCGACATATATCCACTGTAGGTCCTATATGGCCGTGGGTTGCATCTGGCTGGTATCAGAGCTACCCCCATGCTGCATATACGGGGCCCAGCTGTGCTCAGATCGACATATATCGACTCAAGAGTATCCCCTGTAGGTCCTATATGGCCGTGGATTGCATATGGCTGGTATCAGAGCTACCCCCATGCTGTATATACGGCGCCCAGCTGTGCTCACATCGACATATATCCACTGTAGGTCCTATATGGCCGTAGGTTGCATCTGGCTGGTATCAGAGCTACGCCAATGCTGCATATACGGGGCCCAGCTGTGCTCAGATCGACATATATCGACTCAAGAGCATCCCCTGTAGGTCCTATATGGCCGTGGATTGCATATGGCTGGTATCAGAGCTACCCCCATGCTGTATATACGGCGCCCAGCTGTGCTCACATCGACATATATCCACTGTAGGTCCTATATGGCCGTAGGTTGCATCTGGCTGGTATCAGAGCTACCCCAATGCTGCATATACGGGGCCCAGCTGTGCTCAGATCGACATATATCGACTCAAGAACATCGCCTGTAGCTCCTATATAGCCGTGGGTTGCAGCTGGCTGGTATCACAGCTACCCCCATGCTGTATATACGGCGCCCAGCTGTGCTCACATCGACATATATCCACTGTAGGTCCTATATGGCCGTAGGTTGCATCTGGCTGGTATCAGAGCTACCCCCATGCTGCATATACGGGGCCCAGCTGTGCTCAGATCGACATATATCTACTCAAGAACATCGCCTGTAGCTCCTATATAGCCGTGGGTTGCAGCTGGCTGGTATCACAGCTACCCCCATGCTGTATATACGTGGCCCAGCTGTGCTCAGATCGACATATATCCACTCAAGAACATCGCCTGTAGGTCCTATATGGCCGTGGGTTGCATCTGGCTGGTATTAGAGCTACCCCCATGCTGTATATACGGCGCCCAGCTGTGCTCACATCGACATATATCCACTGTAGGTCCTATATGGCCGTGGATTGCATCTGGCTGGTATCAGAGCTACCCCCATGCTGCATATACGGGGCCCAGCTGTGCTCAGATCGACATATATCGACTCAAGAACATCGCCTGTAGGTCCTATATAGCCGTGGGTTGCAGCTGGCTGGTATCACAGCTACCCCCATGCTGTATATACGTGGCCCAGCTGTGCTCAGATCGACATATATCGACTCAAGAACATCGCCTGTAGGTCCTATATGGCCGTGGGTTGCATCTGGCTGGTATTAGAGCTACCCCCATGCTGTATATACGGCGCCCAGCTGTGCTCAGATCGA
Organism: Lordithon lunulatus; assembly: GCA_963942505.1. Taxonomy (NCBI): domain Eukaryota; kingdom Metazoa; phylum Arthropoda; class Insecta; order Coleoptera; family Staphylinidae; genus Lordithon; species Lordithon lunulatus. The sequence goes on along the minus strand of CAWWDN010000155.1, from coordinate 11,434 downwards.
CATATATCCACTGTAGGTCCTATATAGCCGTGGGTTGCATCTGGCTGGTAGCAGAGCTACCCCCATGGTGCATATACGGGGCCCAGCTGTGCTCAGATCGACATATATCGACTCAAGAACATCGCCTGTAGGTCCTATATAGCCGTGGGTTGCAGCTGGCTGGTATCACAGCTACCCCCATGCTGTATATACGTGGCCCAGCTGTGCTCAGATCGACATATATCGACTCAAGAGCATCGCCTGTAGGTCCTATATGGCCGTGGGTTGCATCTGGCTGGTATTAGATCTACCCCCATGCTGTATATACGGCGCCCAGCTGTGCTCAGATCGACATATATCCACTGTAGGTCCTATATGGCCGTGGGTTGCATCTGGCTGGTATCAGAGCTACCCCCATGCTGCATATACGGGGCCCAGCTGTGCTCAGATCGACATATATCGACTCAAGAACATCGCCTGTAGGTCCTATATAGCTGTGGGTTGCAGCTGGCTGGTATCACAGCTACCCCCATGCTGTATATACGTGGCCCAGCTGTGCTCAGATCGACATATATCGACTCAAGAACATCGCCTGTAGGTCCTATATAGCCGTGGGTTGCAGCTGGCTGGTATCACAGCTACCCCCATGCTGTATATACGTGGCCCAGCTGTGCTCAGATCGACATATATCGACTCAAGAGCATCGCCTGTAGGTCCTATATGGCCGTGGGTTGCATCTGGCTGGTATTAGATCTACCCCCATGCTGTATATACGGCGCCCAGCTGTGCTCAGATCGACATATATCCACTGTAGGTCCTATATGGCCGTGGGTTGCATCTGGCTGGTATCAGAGCTACCCCCATGCTGCATATACGGGGCCCAGCTGTGCTCAGATCGACATATATCGACTCAAGAACATCGCCTGTAGGTCCTATATAGCTGTGGGTTGCAGCTGGCTGGTATCACAGCTACCCCCATGCTGTATATACGTGGCCCAGCTGTGCTCAGATCGACATATATCGACTCAAGAACATCGCCTGTAGGTCCTATATGGCCGTGGGTTGCATCTGGCTGGTATTAGAGCTACCCCCATGCTGTATATACGGCGCCCAGCTGTGCTCACATCGACATATATCCACTGTAGGTCCTATATGGCCGTGGGTTGCATCTGGCTGGTATCAGAGCTACCCCCATGCTGCATATACGGGGCCCAGCTGTGCTCAGATCGACATATATCGACTCAAGAACATCGCCTGTAGGTCCTATATAGCTGTGGGTTGCAGCTGGCTGGTATCACAGCTACCCCCATGCTGTATATACGTGGCCCAGCTGTGCTCAGATCGACATATATCGACTCAAGAGCATCCCCTGTAGGTCCTATATGGCCGTGGATTGCATATGGCTGGTATCAGAGCTACCCCCATGCTGTATATACGGCGCCCAGCTGTGCTCACATCGACATATATCCACTGTAGGTCCTATATGGCCGTAGGTTGCATCTGGCTGGTATCAGAGCTACCCCAATGCTGCATATACGGGGCCCAGCTGTGCTCAGATCGACATATATCGACTCAAGAACATCGCCTGTAGCTCCTATATAGCCGTGGGTTGCAGCTGGCTGGTATCACAGCTACCCCCATGCTGTATATACGGCGCCCAGCTGTGCTCACATCGACATATATCCACTGTAGGTCCTATATGGCCGTAGGTTGCATCTGGCTGGTATCAGAGCTACCCCCATGCTGCATATACGGGGCCCAGCTGTGCTCAGATCGACATATATCGACTCAAGAACATCGCCTGTAGCTCCTATATAGCCGTGGGTTGCAGCTGGCTGGTATCACAGCTACCCCCATGCTGTATATACGTGGCCCAGCTGTGCTCAGATCGACATATATCCACTCAAGAACAACGCCTGTAGGTCCTATATGGCCGTGGGTTGCATCTGGCTGGTATTAGAGCTACCCCCATGCTGTATATACGGCGCCCAGCTGTGCTCACATCGACATATATCCACTGTAGGTCCTATATGGCCGTGGATTGCATCTGGCTGGTATCAGAGCTACCCCCATGCTGCATATACGGGGCCCAGCTGTGCTCAGATCGACATATATCGACTCAAGAACATCGCCTGTAGGTCCTATATAGCCGTGGGTTGCAGCTGGCTGGTATCACAGCTACCCCCATGCTGTATATACGTGGCCCAGCTGTGCTCAGATCGACATATATCGACTCAAGAACATCGCCTGTAGGTCCTATATGGCCGTGGGTTGCATCTGGCTGGTATTAGAGCTACCCCCATGCTGTATATACGGCGCCCAGCTGTGCTCAGATCGACATATATCCACTGTAGGTCCTATATAGCCGTGGGTTGCATCTGGCTGGTAGCAGAGCTACCCCCATGCTGCATATACGGGGCCCAGCTGTGCTCAGATCGACATATATCGACTCAAGAACATCGCCTGTAGGTCCTATATAGCCATGGGTTGCAGCTGGCTGGTATCACAGCTACCCCCATGCTGTATATACGTGGCCTAGCTGTGCTCAGATCGACATATATCGACTCAAGAGCATCGCCTGTAGGTCCTATATGGCCGTGGGTTGCATCTGGCTGGTATTAGATCTACCCCCATGCTGTATATACGGCGCCCAGCTGTGCTCAGATCGACACATATTAACTGTAGGTCCTATATGGCCGTGGGTTGCATCTGGCTGGTATCAGAGCTACCCCCATGCTGCATATACGGGGCCCAGCTGTGCTCAGATCGACATATATCGACTCAAGAACATCGCCTGTAGGTCCTATATAGCTGTGGGTTGCAGCTGGCTGGTATCACAGCTACCCCCATGCTGTATATACGTGGCCCAGCTGTGCTCAGATCGACATATATCGACTCAAGAACATCGCCTGTAGTTCCTATATGGCCGTGGGTTGCATCTGGCTGGTATTAGAGCTACCCCCATGCTGTATATACGGCGCCCAGCTGTGCTCACATCGACATATATCCACTGTAGGTCCTATATGGCCGTGGGTTGCATCTGGCTGGTATCAGAGCTACCCCCATGCTGCATATACGGGGCCCAGCTGTGCTCAGATCGACATATATCGACTCAAGAACATCGCCTGTAGGTCCTATATAGCTGTGGGTTGCAGCTGGCTGGTATCACAGCTACCCCCATGCTGTATATACGTGGCCCAGCTGTGCTCAGATCGACATATATCGACTCAAGAGCATCGCCTGTAGGTCCTATATGGCCGTGGGTTGCATCTGGCTGGTATTAGAGCTACCCCCATGCTGTATATACGGCGCCCAGCTGTGCTCACATCGACATATATCCACTGTAGGTCCTATATGGCCGTAGGTTGCATCTGGCTGGTATCAGAGCTACCCCAATGCTGCATATACGGGGCCCGGCTGTGCTCAGATCGACATATATCGACTCAAGAACATCGCCTGTAGCTCCTATATAGCCGTGGGTTGCAGCTGGCTGGTATCACAGCTACCCCCATGCTGTATATACGGCGCCCAGCTGTGCTCACATCGACATATATCCACTGTAGGTCCTATATGGCCGTAGGTTGCATCTGGCTGGTATCAGAGCTACCCCCATGCTGCATATACGGGGCCCAGCTGTGCTCAGATCGACATATATCGACTCAAGAACATCGCCTGTAGCTCCTATATAGCCGTGGGTTGCAGCTGGCTGGTATCACAGCTACCCCCATGCTGTATATACGTGGCCCAGCTGTGCTCAGATCGACATATATCCACTCAAGAACATCGCCTGTAGGTCCTATATGGCCGTGGGTTGCATCTGGCTGGTATTAGAGCTACCCCCATGCTGTATATACGACGCCCAGCTGTGCTCACATCGACATATATCCACTGTAGGTCCTATATGGCCGTGGATTGCATCTGGCTGGTATCAGAGCTACCCCCATGCTGCATATACGGGGCCCAGCTGTGCTCAGATCGACATATATCGACTCAAGAACATCGCCTGTAGGTCCTATATAGCCGTGGGTTGCAGCTGGCTGGTATCACAGCTACCCCCATGCTGTATATACGTGGCCCAGCTGTGCTCAGATCGACATATATCGACTCAAGAACATCGCCTGTAGGTCCTATATGGCCGTGGGTTGCATCTGGCTGGTATTAGAGCTACCCCCATGCTGTATATACGGCGCCCAGCTGTGCTCAGATCGACATATATCCACTGTAGGTCCTATATAGCCGTGGGTTGCATCTGGCTGGTAGCAGAGCTACCCCCATGCTGCATATACGGGGCCCAGCTGTGCTCAGATCGACATATATCGACTCAAGAACATCGCCTGTAGGTCCTATATAGCCGTGGGTTGCAGCTGGCTGGTATCACAGCTACCCCCATGCTGTATATACGTGGCCCAGCTGTGCTCAGATCGACATATATCGACTCAAGAGCATCGCCTGTAGGTCCTATATGGCCGTGGGTTGCATCTGGCTGGTATTAGATCTACCCCCATGCTGTATATACGGCGCCCAGCTGTGCTCAGATCGACATATATCCACTGTAGGTCCTATATGGCCGTGGGTTGCATCTGGCTGGTATCAGAGCTACCCCCATGCTGCATATACGGGGCCCAGCTGTGCTCAGATCGACATATATCGACTCAAGAACATCGCCTGTAGGTCCTATTTAGCTGTGGGTTGCAGCTGGCTGGTATCACAGCTACCCCCATGCTGTATATACGTGGCCCAGCTGTGCTCAGATCGACATATATCGACTCAAGAACATCGCCTGTAGGTCCTATATGGCCGTGGGTTGCATCTGGCTGGTATTAGAGCTACCCCCATGCTGTATATACGGCGCCCAGCTGTGCTCACATCGACATATATCCACTGTAGGTCCTATATGGCCGTGGGTTGCATCTGGCTGGTATCAGAGCTACCCCCATGCTGCATATACGGGGCCCAGCTGTGCTCAGATCGACATATATCGAATCAAGAACATCGCCTGTAGGTCCTATATAGCTGTGGGTTGCAGCTGGCTGGTATCACAGCTACCCCCATGCTGTATATACGTGGCCCAGCTGTGCTCAGATCGACATATATCGACTCAAGAGCATCGCCTGTAGGTCCTATATGGCCGTGGGTTGCATCTGGCTGGTATTAGAGCTACCCCCATGCTGTATATACGGCGCACAGCTGTGCTCAGATCGACATATATCCACTGTAGGTCCTATATGGCCGTGGGTTGCATCTGGCTGGTATCAGAGCTACCCCCATGCTGCATATACGGGGCCCAGCTATGCTCAGATCGACATATATCGACTCAAGAACATCGCCTGTAGGTCCTATATAGCTGTGGGTTGCAGCTGGCTGGTATCACAGCTACCCCCATGCTGTATATACGTGGCCCAGCTGTGCTCAGATCGACATATATCGACTCAAGAGCATCCCCTGTAGGTCCTATATGGCCGTGGATTGCATATGGCTGGTATCAGAGCTACCCCCATGCTGTATATACGGCGCCCAGCTGTGCTCACATCGACATATATCCACTGTAGGTCCTATATGGCCGTAGGTTGCATCTGGCTGGTATCAGAGCTACCCCAATGCTGCATATACGGGGCCCAGCTGTGCTCAGATCGACATATATCGACTCAAGAACATCGCCTGTAGCTCCTATATAGCCGTGGGTTGCAGCTGGCTGGTATCACAGCTACCCCCATGCTGTATATACGGCGCCCAGCTGTGCTCACATCGACATATATCCACTGTAGGTCCTATATGGCCGTAGGTTGCATCTGGCTGGTATCAGAGCTACCCCCATGCTGCATACACGGGGCCCAGCTGTGCTCAGATCGACATATATCGACTCAAGAACATCGCCTGTAGCTCCTATATAGCCGTGGGTTGCAGCTGGCTGGTATCACAGCTACCCCCATGCTGTATATACGTGGCCCAGCTGTGCTCAGATCGACATATATCCACTCAAGAACATCGCCTGTAGGTCCTATATGGCCGTGGGTTGCATCTGGCTGGTATTAGAGCTACCCCCATGCTGTATATACGGCGCCCAGCTGTGCTCACATCGACATATATCCACTGTAGGTCCTATATGGCCGTGGATTGCATCTGGCTGGTATCAGAGCTACCCCCATGCTGTATATACGTGGCCCAGCTGTGCTCAGATCGACATATATCGACTCAAGAACATCGCCTGTAGGTCCTATATGGCCGTGGGTTGCATCTGGCTGGTATTAGAGCTACCCCCATGCTGTATATACGGCGCCCAGCTGTGCTCAGATCGACATATATCCACTGTAGGTCCTATATAGCCGTGGGTTGCATCTGGCTGGTAGCAGAGCTACCCCCATGCTGCATATACGGGGCCCAGCTGTGCTCAGATCGACATATATCGACTCAAGAACATCGCCTGTAGGTCCTATATAGCCGTGGGTTGCAGCTGGCTGGTATCACAGCTACCCCCATGCTGTATATACGTGGCCCAGCTGTGCTCAGATCGACATATATCGACTCAAGAGCATCGCCTGTAGGTCCTATATGGCCGTGGGTTGCATCTGGCTGGTATTAGATCTACCCCCATGCTGTATATACGGCGCCCAGCTGTGCTCAGATCGACATATATCCACTGTAGGTCCTATATGGCCGTGGGTTGCATCTGGCTGGTATCAGAGCTACCCCCATGCTGCATATACGGGGCCCAGCTGTGCTCAGATCGACATATATCGACTCAAGAACATCGCCTGTAGGTCTTATATAGCTGTGGGTTGCAGCTGGCTGGTATCACAGCTACCCCCATGCTGTATATACGTGGCCCAGCTGTGCTCATATCGACATATATCGACTCAAGAACATCGCCTGTAGGTCCTATATGGCCGTGGGTTGCATCTGGCTGGTATTAGAGCTACCCCCATGCTGTATATACGGCGCCCAGCTGTGCTCACATCGACATATATCCACTGTAGGTCCTATATGGCCGTGGGTTGCATCTGGCTGGTATCAGAGCTACCCCCATGCTGCATATACGGGGCCCAGCTGTGCTCAGATCGACATATATCGACTCAAGAACATCGCCTGTAGGTCCTATATAGCTGTGGGTTGCAGCTGGCTGGTATCACAGCTACCCCCATGCTGTATATACGTGGCCCAGCTGTGCTCAGATCGACATATATCGACTCAAGAGCATCGCCTGTAGGTCCTATATGGCCGTGGGTTGCATCTGGCTGGTATTAGAGCTACCCCCATGCTGTATATACGGCGCCCAGCTGTGCTCAGATCGACATATATCCACTGTAGGTCCTATATGGCCGTGGGTTGCATCTGGCTGGTATCAGAGCTACCCCCATGCTGCATATACGGGGCCCAGCTGTGCTCAGATCGACATATATCGACTCAAGAACATCGCCTGTAGGTCCTATATAGCTGTGGGTTGCAGCTGGCTGGTATCACAGCTACCCCCATGCTGTATATACGTGGCCCAGCTGTGCTCAGATCGACATATATCGACTCAAGAGCATCTCCTGTAGGTCCTATATGGCCGTGGATTGCATATGGCTGGTATCAGAGCTACCCCCATGCTGTATATACGGCGCCCAGCTGTGCTCACATCGATATATATCCACTGTAGGTCCTATATGGCCGTAGGTTGCATCTGGCTGGTATCAGAGCTACCCCAATGCTGCATATACGGGGCCCAGCTGTGCTCAGATCGACATATATCGACTCAAGAACATCGCCTGTAGCTCCTATATAGCCGTGGGTTGCAGCTGGCTGGTATCACAGCTACCCCCATGCTGTATATACGGCGCCCAGCTGTGCTCACATCGACATATATCCACTGTAGGTCCTATATGGCCGTAGGTTGCATCTGGCTGGTATCAGAGCTACCCCCATGCTGCATATACGGGGCCCAGCTGTGCTCAGATCGACATATATCTACTCAAGAACATCGCCTGTAGCTCCTATATAGCCGTGGGTTGCAGCTGGCTGGTATCACAGCTACCCCCATGCTGTATATACGTGGCCCAGCTGTGCTCAGATCGACATATATCCACTCAAGAACATCGCCTGTAGGTCCTATATGGCCGTGGGTTGCATCTGGCTGGTATTAGAGCTACCCCCATGCTGTATATACGGCGCCCAGCTGTGCTCACATCGACATATATCCACTGTAGGTCCTATATGGCCGTGGATTGCATCTGGCTGGTATCAGAGCTACCCCCATGCTGCATATACGGGGCCCAGCTGTGCTCAGATCGACATATATCGACTCAAGAACATCGCCTGTAGGTCCTATATAGCCGTGGGTTGTAGCTGGCTGGTATCACAGCTACCCCCATGCTGTATATACGTGGCCCAGCTGTGCTCAGATCGACATATATCGACTCAAGAACATCGCCTGTAGGTCCTATATGGCCGTGGGTTGCATCTGGCTGGTATTAGAGCTACCCCATGCTGTATATACGGCGCCCAGCTGTGCTCAGATCGACATATATCCACTGTAGGTCCTATATAGCCGTGGGTTGCATCTGGCTGGTAGCAGAGCTACCCCCATGCTGCATATACGGGGCCCAGCTGTGCTCAGATCGACATATATCGACTCAAGAACATCGCCTGTAGGTCCTATATAGCCGTGGGTTGCAGCTGGCTGGTATCACAGCTACCCCCATGCTGTATATACGTGGCCCAGCTGTGCTCAGATCGACATATATCGACTCAAGAGCATCGCCTGTAGGTCCTATATGGCCGTGGGTTGCATCTGGCTGGTATTAGATCTACCCCCATGCTGTATATACGGCGCCCAGCTGTGCTCAGATCGACATATATCCACTGTAGGTCCTATATGGCCGTGGGTTGCATCTGGCTGGTATCAGAGCTACCCCCATGCTGCATATACGGGGCCCAGCTGTGCTCAGATCGACATATATCGACTCAAGAACATCGCCTGTAGGTCCTATATAGCTGTGGGTTGCAGCTGGCTGGTATCACAGCTACCCCCATGCTGTATATACGTGGCCCAGCTGTGCTCAGATCGACATATATCGACTCAAGAACATCGCCTGTAGGTCCTATATAGCCGTGGGTTGCAGCTGGCTGGTATCACAGCTACCCCCATGCTGTATATACGTGGCCCAGCTGTGCTCAGATCGACATATATCGACTCAAGAGCATCGCCTGTAGGTCCTATATGGCCGTGGGTTGCATCTGGCTGGTATTAGATCTACCCCCATGCTGTATATACGGCGCCCAGCTGTGCTCAGATCGACATATATCCACTGTAGGTCCTATATGGCCGTGGGTTGCATCTGGCTGGTATCAGAGCTACCCCCATGCTGCATATACGGGGCCCAGCTGTGCTCAGATCGACATATATCGACTCAAGAACATCGCCTGTAGGTCCTATATAGCTGTGGGTTGCAGCTGGCTGGTATCACAGCTACCCCCATGCTGTATATACGTGGCCCAGCTGTGCTCAGATCGACATATATCGACTCAAGAACATCGCCTGTAGGTCCTATATGGCCGTGGGTTGCATCTGGCTGGTATTAGAGCTACCCCCATGCTGTATATACGGCGCCCAGCTGTGCTCACATCGACATATATCCACTGTAGGTCCTATATGGCCGTGGTTTGCATCTGGCTGGTATCAGAGCTACCCCCATGCTGCATATACGGGGCCCAGCTGTGCTCAGATCGACATATATCGACTCAAGAACATCGCCTGTAGGTCCTATATAGCTGTGGGTTGCAGCTGGCTGGTATCACAGCTACCCCCATGCTGTATATACGTGGCCCAGCTGTGCTCAGATCGACATATATCGACTCAAGAGCATCCCCTGTAGGTCCTATATGGCCGTGGATTGCATATGGCTGGTATCAGAGCTACCCCCATGCTGTATATACGGCGCCCAGCTGTGCTCACATCGACATATATCCACTGTAGGTCCTATATGGCCGTAGGTTGCATCTGGCTGGTATCAGAGCTACCCCAATGCTGCATATACGGGGCCCAGCTGTGCTCAGATCGACATATATCGACTCAAGAACATCGCCTGTAGCTCCTATATAGCCGTGGGTTGCAGCTGGCTGGTATCACAGCTACCCCCATGCTGTATATACGGCGCCCAGCTGTGCTCACATCGACATATATCCACTGTAGGTCCTATATGGCCGTAGGTTGCATCTGGCTGGTATCAGAGCTACCCCCATGCTGCATATACGGGGCCCAGCTGTGCTCAGATCGACATATATCGACTCAAGAACATCGCCTGTAGCTCCTATATAGCCGTGGGTTGCAGCTGGCTGGTATCACAGCTACCCCCATGCTGTATATACGTGGCCCAGCTGTGCTCAGATCGACATATATCCACTCAAGAACATCGCCTGTAGGTCCTATATGGCCGTGGGTTGCATCTGGCTGGTATTAGAGCTACCCCCATGCTGTATATACGGCGCCCAGCTGTGCTCACATCGACATATATCCACTGTAGGTCCTATATGGCCGTGGATTGCATCTGGCTGGTATCAGAGCTACCCCCATGCTGCATATACGGGGCCCAGCTGTGCTCAGATCGACATATATCGACTCAAGAACATCGCCTGTAGGTCCTCTATAGCCGTGGGTTGCAGCTGGCTGGTATCACAGCTACCCCCATGCTGTATATACGTGGCCCAGCTGTGCTCAGATCGACATATATCGACTCAAGAACATCGCCTGTAGGTCCTATATGGCCGTGGGTTGCATCTGGCTGGTATTAGAGCTACCCCCATGCTGTATATACGGCGCCCAGCTGTGCTCAGATCGACATATATCCACTGTAGGTCCTATATAGCCGTGGGTTGCATCTGGCTGGTAGCAGAGCTACCCCCATGCTGCATATACGGGGCCCAGCTGTGCTCAGATCGACATATATCGACTCAAGAACATCGCCTGTAGGTCCTATATAGCCGTGGGTTGCAGCTGGCTGGTATCACAGCTACCCCCATGCTGTATATACGTGGCCCAGCTGTGCTCAGATCGACATATATCGACTCAAGAACATCGCCTGTAGGTCCTATATGGCCGTGGGTTGCATCTGGCTGGTATTAGAGCTACCCCCATGCTGTATATACGGCGCCCAGCTGTGCTCACATCGACATATATCCACTGTAGGTCCTATATGGCCGTGGGTTGCATCTGGCTGGTATCAGAGCTACCCCCATGCTGCATATACGGGGCCCAGCTGTGCTCAGATCGACATATATCGACTCAAGAACATCGCCTGTAGGTCCTATATAGCTGTGGGTTGCAGCTGGCTGGTATCACAGCTACCCCCATGCTGTATATACGTGGCCCAGCTGTGCTCAGATCGACATATATCGACTCAAGAGCATCGCCTGTAGGTCCTATATGGCCGTGGGTTGCATCTGGCTGGTATTAGAGCTACCCCCATGCTGTATATACGGC
>CAWWDN010000154.1:0-47000 GCA_963942505.1 Lordithon lunulatus | reverse complement strand
TGCTCAGATCGACATATATCCACTCAAGAACATCGCCTGCAGGTCCTGTATGGCCGTGGGTTGCATCTGGCTGGTATCAGAGCCACCCCCATGCTGTATATGCGGGGCCCAGCTGTGCTCAGATCGACATATATCGACTCAAAAACAGCGCCTGTAGGTCCTATATAGCCGTGGGTTGCAGCTGGCTGCTATCACAGCTACCCCCATGCTGTATATACGTGGCCCAGCTGTGCTCAGATCGACATATATCGACTCAAGAACATCGCCTGTAGGTCCTATATGGCCGTGGGTTGCATCTGGCTGGTATCAGAGCTACCCCCATGCTGTATATACGGGGCACAGCTGTGCTCAGATCGACATATATCGACTCAAGAACAGCGCCTGTAGGTCCTATATGGCCGTGGGTTGCATCTGGCTGGTATCAGAGCTACCCCCATGCTGTATATACGGGGCCCAGCTATGCTCAGATCGACATATATCGACTCAAGAACATCGCCTGTAGGTCCTATATGGACGTGGGTTGCATCTGGCTGGTATCAGAGCTACCCCTATGCTGTATATACGGGGCCCAGCTGTGCTCAGATCGACATATATCGACTCAAGAACAGCGCCTGTAGGTCCTATATAGCCGTGGGTTGCAGCTGGCTGTTATCACAGCTACCCCCATGCTGTATATATGTGGCCCAGCTGTGCTCAGATCGACATATATCGACTCAAGAACATCGCCTGTAGGTCCTATATGGCCGTGGGTTGCATCTGGCTGGTATCAGAGCTACCCCCATGCTGTATATACGGGGCACAGCTGTGCTCAGATCGACATATATCGACCCAAGAACAGCGCCTGTAGGTCCTATATAGCCGTGGGTTGCAGCTAGCTGGTATCACAGCTACCCCATGCTGTATATACGTGGCCCAGCTGTACTCAGATCGACCTATATCGACTCAAGAACATCGCCTGTAGGTCCTATATGGCCGTGGGTTGCAACTGGCCGGTATCAGAGCTACCCCCATGCTGTATATATGGCGCCCAGCTGTGCTCATATCGACATATATCCACTCAAGAACATCGCCTGTAGGTCCTATATGGACGTGGGTTGCATCTGGCTGGTATCAGAGCTACCCCTATGCTGTATATACGGGGCCCAGCTGTGCTCAGATCGACATATATCGACTCAAGAACAGCGCCTGTAGGTCCTATATAGCCGTGGGTTGCAGCTCGCTGATATCACAGCTACCCCCATGCTGTATATACGTGGCCCAGCTGTGCTCAGAGCGACATATATCGACTCAAGAACATCGCCTGTAGGTCCTATATGGACGTGGGTTGCATCTGGCTGGTATCAGAGCTACCCCTATGCTGTATATACGGGGCCCAGCTGTGCTCAGATCGACATATATCGACTCAAGAACAGCGCCTGTAGGTCCTATATAGCCGTGGGTTGCAGCTGGCTGTTATCACAGCTACCCCCATGCTGTATATACGTGGCCCAGCTGTGCTCAGATCGACATATATCGACTCAAGAACATCGCCTGTAGGTCCTATATGGCCGTGGGTTGCATCTGGCTGGTATCAGAGCTACCCCCATGCTGTATATACGGGGCACAGCTGTGCTCAGATCGACATATATCGACTCAAGAACAGCGCCTGTAGGTCCTACCCCATGCTGTATATACGGCGCCCAGCTGTGCTCAGATCGACATATATTCACTCAAGAACATCGCCTGTAGGTCCTATATGGCCGTGGGTTGCAGGTGGCTGGTATCACAGCCACCCCATGCTGTATATACGTGGCCCAGCTGTGCTCAGATCAACATATATCGACTCAAGAACATCGCCTGTGGGTCCTATATGGCCGTGGGTTGCATCTGGCTGGTATCAGAGCTACCCCCATGCTGTATATACGGCGCCCAGCTGTGCTCAGATCGACATATATTCACTCAAGAACATCGCCTGTAGGTCCTATATGGCCGTGGGTTGCAGGTGGCTGGTATCACAGCCACCCCATGCTGTATATACGTGGCCCAGCTGTGCTCAGATCGACATATATCGACTCAAGAACATCGCCTGTAGGTCCTATATGGCCGTGGGTTGCATCTGGCTGGTATCAGAGCAACCCCCATGCTGTATATACGGGGCCCAGCTGTACTCAGATCGACATATATCGACTCAAGAACATCGTCTGTAGGTCCTATATAGCCGTGGGTTGCAGCTGGCTGGTATCACAGCTACCCCCATGCTCTATATACGTGGCCCAGCTGTGCTCAGATCGACATATATCCACTCAAGATCAACGCCTGTAGGTCCTATATGGCCGTGGGTTGTATCTGGCTGGTATCAGAGCTACTCCCATGCTGTATATACGGGGCCCAGATGTGCTCAGATCGACATATATCGACTCAAGAACATCGCCTGTAGGTCCTATATAGCCGTGGGTTGCAGCTGGCTGGTATCACAGCTACCCCCATGCTGTATATACGTGGCCCAGCAGTGCTCAGATCGACATATATCGACTCAAGAACATCGCCTGTAGGTCCTATATGGCCGTGGGTTGCATCTGTCTGGTATCAGAGCTACCCCCATGCTGTATATTCGGCGCCCAGCTGTGCTCAGATCGACATATATGCACTCAAGAACATCGCCTGTAGGTCATATATGGCCGTGGGTTGCATCTGGCTGGTATCAGAGCTACCCCTATGCTGTATATACGGGGCCCAGCTGTGCTCAGATCGACATATATCGACTCAAGAACAGCGCCTGTAGGTCCTATATAGCCGTGGGTTGCAGCTGGCTGTTATCACAGCTACCCCCATGCTGTATATATGTGGCCCAGCTGTGCTCAGATCGACATATATCGACTCAAGAACATCGCCTGTAGGTCCTATATGGCCGTGGGTTGCATCTGGCTGGTATCAGAGCTACCCCCATGCTGTATATACGGGGCACAGCTGTGCTCAGATCGACATATATCGACCCAAGAACAGCGCCTGTAGGTCCTATATAGCCGTGGGTTGCAGCTGGCTGTTATCACAGCTACCCCCATGCTGTATATATGTGGCCCAGCTGTGCTCAGATCGACATATATCGACTCAAGAACATCGCCTGTAGGTCCTATATGGCCGTGGGTTGCATCTGGCTGGTATCAGAGCTACCCCCATGCTGTATATACGGGGCACAGCTGTGCTCAGATCGACATATATCGACCCAAGAACAGCGCCTGTAGGTCCTATATAGCCGTGGGTTGCAGCTAGCTGGTATCACAGCTACCCCATGCTGTATATACGTGGCCCAGCTGTACTCAGATCGACCTATATCGACTCAAGAACATCGCCTGTAGGTCCTATATGGCCGTGGGTTGCAACTGGCCGGTATCAGAGCTACCCCCATGCTGTATATACGGCGCCCAGCTGTGCTCATATCGACATATATCCACTCAAGAACATCGCCTGTAGGTCCTATATGGACGTGGGTTGCATCTGGCTGGTATCAGAGCTACCCCTATGCTGTATATACGGGGCCCAGCTGTGCTCAGATCGACATATATCGACTCAAGAACAGCGCCTGTAGGTCCTATATAGCCGTGGGTTGCAGCTCGCTGATATCACAGCTACCCTCATGCTGTATATACGTGGCCCAGCTGTGCTCAGATCGACATATATCGACTCAAGAACATCGCCTGTAGGTCCTATATGGACGTGGGTTGCATCTGGCTGGTATCAGAGCTACCCCTATGCTGTATATACGGGGCCCAGCTGTGCTCAGATCGACATATATCGACTCAAGAACAGCGCCTGTAGGTCCTATATAGCCGTGGGTTGCAGCTGGCTGTTATCACAGCTACCCCCATGCTGTATATACGTGGCCCAGCTGTGCTCAGATCGACATATATCGACTCAAGAACATCGCCTGTAGGTCCTATATGGTCGTGGGTTGCATCTGGGTGGTATCAGAGCTACCCCCATGCTGTATATACGGGGCACAGCTGTGCTCAGATCGACATATATCGACTCAAGAACAGCGCCTGTAGGTCCTACCCCATGCTGTATATACGGCGCCCAGCTGTGCTCAGATCGACATATATCCACTCAAGAACATCGCCTGTAGGTCCTATATGGCCGTGGGTGGCATCTGGCTGGTATCCGAGCTACCCCCTTGCTGTATATACGGGGCCCAGGTGTGCTCAGATCGACATATATCGACTCAAGAACATCACCTGTAGGTCCTATATAGCCGTGGGTTGCAACTGGCTGGTATCAGAGCTACCCCCATGCTGTATATACGGGGCACAGCTGTGCTCAGATCGACATATATCGACTCAAGAACAGCGCCTGTAGGTCCTACCCCATGCTGTATATACGGCGCCCAGCTGTGCTCAGATCGACATATATCCACTCAAGAACATCGCCTGTAGGTCCTATATGGCCGTGGGTGGCATCTGGCTGGTATCCGAGCTACCCCCTTGCTGTATATACGGGGCCCAGGTGTGCTCAGATCGACATATATCGACTCAAGAACATCACCTGTAGGTCCTATATAGCCGTGGGTTGCAACTGGCTGGTATCACAGCTACCCCCATGCTGTTGTGCTCAGATCGACATATATCGACTCAAGAACATCGCCTGTAGGTCCTATATGACCGTGGGTTGCATCTGGCTGGTATCAGAGCTACCCCCATGCTGTATATACGGCGCCCAGCTGTGCTCAGATCGACATATATCCACTCAAGAACATCGCCTGTAGGTCCTATATAGCCGTGGGTTGCATCTGGCTGGTATCAGAGCTACCCCCATGCTGTATATACGGGGCCCAGCTGTGCTCAGATCGACATATATCTACTCAAGAACATCGCCTGTAGGTCATATATGGCCGTGGGTTGCAGCTGGCTGTTATCACAGCCACTCCATGCTGTATATACGCGGCCCAGCTGTGCTCAGATCGACATATATCGACTCAAGAACATCGGCTGTAGGTCCTATATGGCCGTGGGTTGCATCTGGCTGGTATCACAGCTACCCCCATGCTGTTGTGCTCAGATCGACATATATCGATTCAAGAACATCGCCTGTAGGTCCTATATGACCGTGGGCTGCATCTGGCTGGTATCAGAGCTACCCCATGCAGTATATACGGCGCCCAGCTGTGCTCATATCAACATATATCCACTCAAGAACATCGCCTGTAGGTCCTATATGGCCGTGAAATGCATCTGGCTGGTATCAGAGCTACCCCCATGCTGTATATACGGGGCCCAGCTGTGCTCAGATCGACATATATCGACTCAAGTACATCGCCTGTAGTTCCTATATAGCCGCGGGCTGCAGCTGGCTGGTACCACAGCTGCCCCCATGCTGTCTATACGTGGCCCAGCTGTGCTCAGATCGACATATATAGACTCAAGAACATCGCCTGTAGGTCCTATATGGCCGTACTACCCCCATGCTGTATATACGACGCCCAGCTGTTCTCAGATCGACATATTTCCACTCAAGAACATCGCCTGTAGGTCCTATATGGCCGTGGGTTGCATCTGGCTGGTATCAGAGCTACCCCCATGCTGTATATACGGGGCCCAGCTGTGCTCAGATCGACATATATCGACTCAAGAACATCGCCTCTAGGTCCTATATAGCCGTGGGTTGCAGCTGGCTGGTATCACAGCTACCCCCATGCTGTATATGCGTGGCCCAGCTGTGCTCAGATCGACATATATCGACTGAAGAACATCGCCTGTAGGTCCTCTATGGCCGTGGGTTGCATCTGACTGGTATCAGAGCTACCCCCATGCTGTATATACGGCACCCAGCTGTGCTCAGATCGACATATATCCACTCAAGAACATCGCCTGCAGGTCCTATATGGCCGTGGGTTGCATCTGGCTGGTATCAGAGCTACCCCCATGCTGTATATACGGGGCCCAGCTGTGCTCAGATCGACATATATCGACTCAAGAACATCGCCTCTGGGTCCTATATAGCCGTGGGTTGCAGCTGGCTGGTATCACAGCTACCCCCATGCTGTATATGCGTGGCCCAGCAGTGCTCAGATCGACATATATCGACTCAAGAACATCGCCTGTAGGTCCTATATAGCCGTGGGTTGCAGCTCGCTGATATCACAGCTACCCCCATGCTGTATATACGTGGCCCAGCTGTGCTCAGATCGACATATATCGACTCAAGAACATCGCCTGTAGGTCCTATATGGACGTGGGTTGCATCTGGCTGGTATCAGAGCTACCACTATGCTGTATATACGGGGCCCAGCTGTGCTCAGATCGACATATATCGACTCAAAAACAGCGCCTTTAGGTCCTATATAGCCGTGGGTTGCAGCTGGCTGTTATCACAACTACCCCCATGCTGTATATACGTGGCCCAGCTGTGCTCAGATCGACATATATCGACTCAAGAACATCGCCTGTAGGTCCTATATGGCCGTGGGTTGCATCAGGCTGGTATCAGAGCTACCCCCATGCTGTATATACGGGGCACAGCTGTGCTTAGATCGACATATATCGACTCAAGAACAGCGCCTGTAGGTCCTATATAGCCGTGGGTTGCAGCTAGCTGGTATCACAGCTACCCCCCATGCTGTATATACGTGGCCCAGCTGTGCTCAGATCGACATATATCGACTCAAGAACATCGCCTGTAGGTCCTATATGGCCGTGGGTTGCATCTGGCTGGTATCAGAGCTACCCCCATGCTGTATATACGGGGCCCAGCTATGCTCAGATCGACATATATCGACTCAAGAACAGCGCCTGTAGGTCTTATATAGCCGTGGGTTGCAGCTAGCTGGTATCACAGCTACCCCCATGCTGTATATACGTGGCCCAGCTGTGCTCAGATCGACATATATCGACTCAAGAACATCGCCTGTAGGTCCTATATGGCCGTGGGTTGCATCTGGCTGGTATCAGAGCTACCCCCATGCTGTATATACGGCGCTCAGCTGTGCTCAGTTCGACATATATCCACTCAAGAACATCGCCTGTTGGTCCTATATGGCCGTGGGTTGCATCTGGCTGGTATCAGAGCTACCCCCATGTTGTATATACGGGGCCCAGATGTGCTCAGATCGACATATATCGACTAAAGAACATCGCCTGTAGGTCCTATATAGCCGTGGGTTGGAGCTAGCTGGTATCACAGCTACCCCCATGCTGTATATACGTGGCCCAGCTGTGCTCAGATCGACATATATCGACTCAAGAACATCGCCTGTGGGTCCTATATGGCCGTGGGTTGCATCTGGCTGGTATCAGAGCTACCCCCATGCTGTATATACGGCGCCCAGCTGTGCTCAGATCGACATATATTCACTCAAGAACATCGCCTGTAGGTCCTATATGGCCGTGGGTTGCAGGTGGCTGGTATCACAGCCACCCCATGCTGTATATACGTGGCCCAGCTGTGCTCAGATCAACATATATCGACTCAAGAACATCGCCTGTGGGTCCTATATGGCCGTGGGTTGCATCTGGCTGGTATCAGAGCTACCCCCATGCTGTATATACGGCGCCCAGCTGTGCTCAGATCGACATATATTCACTCAAGAACATCGCCTGTAGGTCCTATATGGCCGTGGGTTGCAGGTGGCTGGTATCACAGCCACCCCATGCTGTATATACGTGGCCCAGCTGTGCTCAGATCGACATATATCGACTCAAGAACATCGCCTGTAGGTCCTATATGGCCGTGGGTTGCATCTGGCTGGTATCAGAGCAACCCCCATGCTGTATATACGGGGCCCAGCTGTACTCAGATCGACATATATCGACTCAAGAACATCGTCTGTAGGTCCTATATAGCCGTGGGTTGCAGCTGGCTGGTATCACAGCTACCCCCATGCTCTATATACGTGGCCCAGCTGTGCTCAGATCGACATATATCCACTCAAGATCAACGCCTGTAGGTCCTATATGGCCGTGGGTTGTATCTGGCTGGTATCAGAGCTACTCCCATGCTGTATATACGGGGCCCAGATGTGCTCAGATCGACATATATCGACTCAAGAACATCGCCTGTAGGTCCTATATAGCCGTGGGTTGCAGCTGGCTGGTATCACAGCTACCCCCATGCTGTATATACGTGGCCCAGCAGTGCTCAGATCGACATATATCGACTCAAGAACATCGCCTGTAGGTCCTATATGGCCGTGGGTTGCATCTGTCTGGTATCAGAGCTACCCCCATGCTGTATATTCGGCGCCCAGCTGTGCTCAGATCGACATATATGCACTCAAGAACATCGCCTGTAGGTCATATATGGCCGTGGGTTGCATCTGGCTGGTATCAGAGCTACCCCTATGCTGTATATACGGGGCCCAGCTGTGCTCAGATCGACATATATCGACTCAAGAACAGCGCCTGTAGGTCCTATATAGCCGTGGGTTGCAGCTGGCTGTTATCACAGCTACCCCCATGCTGTATATATGTGGCCCAGCTGTGCTCAGATCGACATATATCGACTCAAGAACATCGCCTGTAGGTCCTATATGGCCGTGGGTTGCATCTGGCTGGTATCAGAGATACCCCCATGCTGTATATACGGGGCACAGCTGTGCTCAGATCGACATATATCGACCCAAGAACAGCGCCTGTAGGTCCTATATAGCCGTGGGTTGCAGCTGGCTGTTATCACAGCTACCCCCATGCTGTATATATGTGGCCCAGCTGTGCTCAGATCGACATATATCGACTCAAGAACATCGCCTGTAGGTCCTATATGGCCGTGGGTTGCATCTGGCTGGTATCAGAGCTACCCCCATGCTGTATATACGGGGCACAGCTGTGCTCAGATCGACATATATCGACCCAAGAACAGCGCCTGTAGGTCCTATATAGCCGTGGGTTGCAGCTAGCTGGTATCACAGCTACCCCATGCTGTATATACGTGGCCCAGCTGTACTCAGATCGACCTATATCGACTCAAGAACATCGCCTGTAGGTCCTATATGGCCGTGGGTTGCAACTGGCCGGTATCAGAGCTACCCCCATGCTGTATATACGGCGCCCAGCTGTGCTCATATCGACATATATCCACTCAAGAACATCGCCTGTAGGTCCTATATGGACGTGGGTTGCATCTGGCTGGTATCAGAGCTACCCCTATGCTGTATATACGGGGCCCAGCTGTGCTCAGATCGACATATATCGACTCAAGAACAGCGCCTGTAGGTCCTATATAGCCGTGGGTTGCAGCTCGCTGATATCACAGCTACCCTCATGCTGTATATACGTGGCCCAGCTGTGCTCAGATCGACATATATCGACTCAAGAACATCGCCTGTAGGTCCTATATGGACGTGGGTTGCATCTGGCTGGTATCAGAGCTACCCCTATGCTGTATATACGGGGCCCAGCTGTGCTCAGATCGACATATATCGACTCAAGAACAGCGCCTGTAGGTCCTATATAGCCGTGGGTTGCAGCTGGCTGTTATCACAGCTACCCCCATGCTGTATATACGTGGCCCAGCTGTGCTCAGATCGACATATATCGACTCAAGAACATCGCCTGTAGGTCCTATATGGCCGTGGGTTGCATCTGGGTGGTATCAGAGCTACCCCCATGCTGTATATACGGGGCACAGCTGTGCTCAGATCGACATATATCGACTCAAGAACAGCGCCTGTAGGTCCTACCCCATGCTGTATATACGGCGCCCAGCTGTGCTCAGATCGACATATATCCACTCAAGAACATCGCCTGTAGGTCCTATATGGCCGTGGGTGGCATCTGGCTGGTATCCGAGCTACCCCCTTGCTGTATATACGGGGCCCAGGTGTGCTCAGATCGACATATATCGACTCAAGAACATCACCTGTAGGTCCTATATAGCCGTGGGTTGCAACTGGCTGGTATCAGAGCTACCCCCATGCTGTATATACGGGGCACAGCTGTGCTCAGATCGACATATATCGACTCAAGAACAGCGCCTGTAGGTCCTACCCCATGCTGTATATACGGCGCCCAGCTGTGCTCAGATCGACATATATCCACTCAAGAACATCGCCTGTAGGTCCTATATGGCCGTGGGTGGCATCTGGCTGGTATCCGAGCTACCCCCTTGCTGTATATACGGGGCCCAGGTGTGCTCAGATCGACATATATCGACTCAAGAACATCACCTGTAGGTCCTATATAGCCGTGGGTTGCAACTGGCTGGTATCACAGCTACCCCCATGCTGTTGTGCTCAGATCGACATATATCGACTCAAGAACATCGCCTGTAGGTCCTATATGACCGTGGGTTGCATCTGGCTGGTATCAGAGCTACCCCCATGCTGTATATACGGCGCCCAGCTGTGCTCAGATCGACATATATCCACTCAAGAACATCGCCTGTAGGTCCTATATAGCCGTGGGTTGCATCTGGCTGGTATCAGAGCTACCCCCATGCTGTATATACGGGGCCCAGCTGTGCTCAGATCGACATATATCTACTCAAGAACATCGCCTGTAGGTCATATATGGCCGTGGGTTGCAGCTGGCTGTTATCACAGCCACTCCATGCTGTATATACGCGGCCCAGCTGTGCTCAGATCGACATATATCGACTCAAGAACATCGGCTGTAGGTCCTATATGGCCGTGGGTTGCATCTGGCTGGTATCACAGCTACCCCCATGCTGTTGTGCTCAGATCGACATATATCGATTCAAGAACATCGCCTGTAGGTCCTATATGACCGTGGGCTGCATCTGGCTGGTATCAGAGCTACCCCATGCAGTATATACGGCGCCCAGCTGTGCTCATATCAACATATATCCACTCAAGAACATCGCCTGTAGGTCCTATATGGCCGTGAAATGCATCTGGCTGGTATCAGAGCTACCCCCATGCTGTATATACGGGGCCCAGCTGTGCTCAGATCGACATATATCGACTCAAGTACATCGCCTGTAGTTCCTATATAGCCGCGGGCTGCAGCTGGCTGGTACCACAGCTGCCCCCATGCTGTCTATACGTGGCCCAGCTGTGCTCAGATCGACATATATAGACTCAAGAACATCGCCTGTAGGTCCTATATGGCCGTACTACCCCCATGCTGTATATACGACGCCCAGCTGTTCTCAGATCGACATATTTCCACTCAAGAACATCGCCTGTAGGTCCTATATGGCCGTGGGTTGCATCTGGCTGGTATCAGAGCTACCCCCATGCTGTATATACGGGGCCCAGCTGTGCTCAGATCGACATATATCGACTCAAGAACATCGCCTCTAGGTCCTATATAGCCGTGGGTTGCAGCTGGCTGGTATCACAGCTACCCCCATGCTGTATATGCGTGGCCCAGCTGTGCTCAGATCGACATATATCGACTGAAGAACATCGCCTGTAGGTCCTCTATGGCCGTGGGTTGCATCTGACTGGTATCAGAGCTACCCCCATGCTGTATATACGGCACCCAGCTGTGCTCAGATCGACATATATCCACTCAAGAACATCGCCTGCAGGTCCTGTATGGCCGTGGGTTGCATCTGGCTGGTATCAGAGCCACCCCCATGCTGTATATACGGGGCCCAGCTGTGCTCAGATCGACATATATCGACTCAAAAACAGCGCCTGTAGGTCCTATATAGCCGTGGGTTGCAGCTGGCTGTTATCACAGCTACCCCCATGCTGTATATACGTGGCCCAGCTGTGCTCAGATCGACATATATCGACTCAAGAACATCGCCTGTAGGTCCTATATGGCCGTGGGTTGCATCTGGCTGGTATCAGAGCTACCCCCATGCTGTATATACGGGGCACAGCTGTGCTCAGATCGACATATATCGACTCAAGAACAGCGCCTGTAGGTCCTATATAGCCGTGGGTTGCAGCTAGCTGGTATCACAGCTACCCCCATGCTGTATATACGTGGCCCAGCTGTGCTCAGATCGACATATATCGACTCAAGAACATCGCCTGTAGGTCCTATATGGCCGTGGGTTGCATCTGGCTGGTATCAGAGCTACCCCCATGTTGTATATACGGGGCCCAGATGTGCTCAGATCGACATATATCGACTAAAGAAAATCGCCTGTAGGTCCTATATAGCCGTGAGTTGGAGCTGGCTGGTATCACAGCTACCCCCATGCTGTATATACGTGGCCCAGCTGTGCTCAGATAGACATATATCGACTCAAGAACATCGCCTGTGGGTCCTATATGGCCGTGGGTTGCATCTGGCTGGTATCAGAGCTACCCCCATGATGTATATACGGCGCCCAGCTGTGCTCAGATCGACATATATTCACTCAAGAACATCGCCTGTAGGTCCTATATGGCCGTGGGTTGCAGGTGGCTGGTATCACAGCCACCCCATGCTGTATATACGTGGCCCAGCTGTGCTCAGATCGACATATATCGACTCAAGAACATCGCCTGTAGGTCCTATATGGCCGTGGGTTGCATCTGGCTGGTATCAGAGCTACTCCCATGCTGTATATACGGCGCCCAGCTGTGCTCAGATCGACATATACCGACTCAAGAACATCGCCTGTAGGTCCTATATAGCCGTGGGTTGCAGCTGGCTGGTATCACAGCTACCCCCATGCTGTATATACGTGGCCCAGCTGTGCTCAGATCGAAATATATCGACTCAAGAACATCGCCTGTAGGTCCTATATGGCCGTGGGTTGCATCTGGCTGGTATCAGAGCTACCCCCATGCTGTATATACGGGGCCCAGCTGTACTCAGATCGACATATATCGACTCAAGAACATCGTCTGTAGGTCCTATATAGCCGTGGGTTGCAGCTGGCTGGTATCACAGCTACCCCCATGCTCTATATACGTGGCCCAGCTGTGCTCAGATCGACATATATCCACTCAAGGTCAACGCCTGTAGGTCCTATATGGCCGTGGGTTGTATCTGGCTGGTATCAGAGCTACTCCCATGCTGTATATACGGGGCCCAGATGTGCTTAGATCGACATATATCGACTCAAGAACATCGCCTGTAGGTCCTATATAGCCGTGGGTTGCAGCTGGCTGGTATCACAGCTACCCCCATGCTGTATATACGTAGCCCAGCAGTGCTCAGATCGACATATATCGACTCAAGAACATCGCCTGTAGGTCCTATATGGCCGTGGGTTGCATCTGGCTGGTATCAGAGCTACCCCCATGCTGTATATTCGGCGCCCAGCTGTGCTCAGATCGACATATATGCACTCAATAACATCGCCTGTAGGTCCTATATGGCCGTGGGTTGCATCAGGCTGGTGTCAGAACTACCCCCATGCTGTAGATACGGGGCCCAGCTGTGCTCAGATCGACATATATCGACTCAAGAACATCGCCTATAGGTCCTATATAGCCGTGGGTTGCAGCTGGCTGGTACCACAGCTACCCCCATGCTGTATATACGTGGCCCAGCTGTGCTCAGATCGACATATATAGACTCAAGAACATCGCCTGTTGGTCCTATATGGCCGTGGGTTGCATCTGGCTGGTATCAGAGCTACCACCATGCTGTATATACGGCGCCCAGCTGTGCTCAGATTGATATATATATATATGTATATATATATATATATATATATATATATATATCCACTCAAGAACATCGCCCGTAGGTCCTATATGGCCGTGGGTTGCATCTGGCTGGTATCAGAGCTACCTCCATGCTGTATATACGGGGCCCAGCTGTGCTCAGATCGACATATATCGACTCAAGAACATCGCCTGTAGGTCCTATATAGCCGTGGGTTGCAGCTGGCTGGTACCACAGCTACCCCCATGCTGTATATACGTGGCCCAGCTGTGCTCAGATCGATATATATCGACTCAAGAACATCGCCTGTAGGTCCTATATGGCCGTGGGTTGCATATGGATGGTATCAGAGCTACCCCCATGCTGTATATACGGCGCCCAGCTGTGCTTAGATCGACATATTTCCACTCAAGAACATCGCCTGTTGGTCCTATATGGCCGTGGGTTGCAGCTGGCTGGTATCACAGCCACCCCATGCTGTATATATGTGGCCCAGCTGTGCTCATATCAACATATATCCACTCAAGAACATCGCCTGTAGGTCCTATATGGCCGTGGGATGCATCTGGCTGGTATCAGAGCTACCCCCATGCTGTATATACGGGGCCCAGCTGTGCTCAGATCGACATATATCGACTCAAGAACATCGCCTGTAGGTCCTATATGGCCGTGGGTTGCATATGGCTGGTATCAGAGCTACCCCCATGCTGTATATACGGCGCCCAGCTGTGCTCAGATCGACATATATCCACTCAAGAACATCGCCTGTAGGTCCTATATGGCCGTGGGTTGCAGCTGGCTGGTATCACAGCCACCCCATGCTGTATATACGTGGCCCAGCTGTGCTCAGATCGACATATATCGACTCAAGAACATCGCCTGTAGGTCCTATATGGCCGTGGGTTGCATCTGGCTGGTATCAGAGCTACCCCCCATGCTGTAAATACGGCGCCCAGCTGTGCTCAGATCGACATATATCCACTCAAGAACATCGGCTGTAGGTCCTATATGGCCGTGGGTTGCATCTGGCTGGTATCCGGGCTACCCCCTTGCTGTATATACGGGGCCCAGCTGTGCTCAGATCAACATAAATCGACTCAAGAACATCACCTGTAGGTCCTATATAGCCGTGGGTTGCAACTGGCTGGTATCACAGCTACCCCCATGCTGTTGTGCTCAGATCGACATATATCGACTCAAGAACATCGCCTGTAGGTCCTATATGGCCGTGGGTTGCATCTGGCTGGTATCAGAGCTACCCCCATGCTGTATATACGGGGCCCAGCTGTGATCAGATCGACATATATCGACTCAAGAAAATCACCTGTAGGTCCTATATAGCCGTGGGTTGCAACTGGCTGGTATCACAGCTACCCCCATGCTGTATATACGTGGCCCAGCTGTGCTCAGATCGTCATATATCGACTCAAGAACATCGCCTGTAGGTCCTATATGACCGTGGGTTGCATCTGGCTGGTATCAGAGCTACCCCCATGCTCTATATACGGCGCCCAGCTGTGCTCATATCAACATATATCCACTCAAGAACATCGCCTGTAGGTCCTATATGGCCGTGGGATGCATCTGGCTGGTATCAGAGCTACCCCCATGCTGCACATACGGGGCCCAGCTGTGCTAAGATCGACATATATCGACTCAAGAACATCGCCTGTAGTTCCTATATAGCCGCGGGTTGCAGCTGGCTGGTACCACAGCTACCCCCATGCTGTCTATACGTGGCCCAGCTGTGCTCAGATCGACATATATAGACTCAAGAACATCGCCTGTAGGTCCTATTTGGCCGTGGGTTGCATCTGGCTGGTATCAGAGCTACCCCCATGCTGTATATACGGGGCCCAGCTGTGCTCCGATCAACATATATCGATTCAAGAACATCGCCTGTAGGTCCTATATAGCCGTGGGTTGCAGCTGGCTGGTATCACAGCTACCCCCATGCTATATATACGTGGCCCAGCTGTGCTCAGATCGACATATATCGACTCAAGAACATCGCCTGTAGGTCCTGTATGGCCGTGGATTGCATCTGACTGGTATCAGAGCTACCCCCATGCTGTATATACGGCGCCCAGCTGTGCTCATATCGACATATATCCACTCAAGAACATCGCCTGCAGGTCATATATGGCCGTGGGTTGCATCTGGCTGGTATCAGAACCACCCCCTTGCTGTATATACGGGGCCCAGCTGTGCTCAGATCGACATATATCGACTCAAGAACATCGATTGTACGTCCTATATAGCCGTGGGTTGCAGCTCGCTGATATCACAGCTACCCCCATGCTGTATATACGTGGCCCAGCTGTGCTCAGATCGACATATATCGACTCAAGAACATCGCCTGTAGGTCCTATATGGCCGTGGGTTGCATCTGGCTGGTATCAGAGCTACCCCCATGCTGTATATACGGCGCCCTGCTGTGCTCAGATCGACATATATCCACTCAAGAACATCGCCTGTAGGTCCAATATGGCCGTGGGTTGCAACTGGCTGGTATAAGAGCTACCCCCATGCTGTATATACGGGGCCCAGCTGTGCTCAGATCGACATATACCGACTCAAGAACATCGCCTGTAGGTCCTACATAGCCGTGGGTTGCAGCTGGCTGGTATCACAGCTACCCCCATGCTGTCTATACGTGGCCCAGCTGTGCTCAGATCGACATATATCGACTCAAGAATATCGCCTGTAGGTCCTATATGGCCGTGGGTTGCATATGGCTGGTATCAGAGCTACCTCCATGCTGTATATACGGCTCCCAGCTGTGCTCAGATCGACATATATCCACTCAAGAACATCGCCTGTAGGTCCTATATGGACGTGGGTTGCATCTGGCTGGTATCAGAGCTACCCCTATGCTGTATATACGGGGCCCAGCTGTGCTCAGATCGACATATATCGACTCAAGAACAGCGCCTGTAGGTCCTATATAGCCGTGGGTTGCAGCTGGCTGTTATCACAGCTACCCCCATGCTGTATATACGTGGCCCAGCTGTGCTCAGATCGACATATATCGACTCAAGAACATCGCCTGTAGGTCCTATATGGACGTGGGTAGCATCTGGCTGGTATCAGAGCTACCCCTATGCTGTATATACGGGGCCCAGCTGTGCTCAGATCGACATATATCGACTCAAGAACATCGGCTGTAGGTCCTATATGGCCGTGGGTTGAATCTGGCTGGTATCACAGCTACCCCCATGCTGTTGTGCTCAGATCGACATATATCGACTCAAGAACATCGCCTGTAGGTCCTATATGACCGTGGGCTGCATCTGGCTGGTATCAGTGCTACCCCATGCTGTATATACGGCGCCCAGCTGTGCTCATATCAACATATATCCACTCAAGAACATCGCCTGTAGGTCCTATATGGCCGTGAAATGCATCTGGCTGGTATCAGAGCTACCCCCATGCTGTATATACGGGGCCCAGCTGTGCTCAGATCGACATATGTCGACTCAAGTATATCGCCTGTAGTTCCTATATAGCCGCGGGTTGCAGCTGGCTGGTACCACAGCTGCCCCCATGCTGTCTATACGTGGCCTAGCTGTGCTCAGATCGACATATATAGACTCAAGAACATCGCCTGTAGGTCCTATATGGCCGTACTACCCCCATGCTGTATATACGGCGCCCAGCTGTTCTCAAATCGACATATTTCCACTCAAGAACATCGCCTGTAGGTCCTATATGGCCGTGGGTTGCATCTGGCTGGTATCAGAGCTACCCCCATGCTGTATATACGGGGCCCAGCTGTGCTCAGATCGACATATATCGACTCAAGAACATCGCCTCTAGGTCCTATATAGCCGTGGGTTGCAGCTGGCTGGTATCACAGCTACCCCCATGCTGTATATGCGTGGCCCAGCTGTGCTCAGATCGACATATATCGACTGAAGAACATCGCCTGTAGGTCCTCTATGGCCGTGGGTTGCATCTGACTGGTATCAGAGCTACCCCCATGCTGTATATACGGCACCCAGCTGTGCTCAGATCGACATATATCCACTCAAGAACATCGCCTGCAGGTCCTGCATGGCCGTGGGTTGCATCTGGCTGGTATCAGAGCCTCCCCCATGCTGTATATACGGGGCCCAGCAGTGCTCAGATCGACATATATCGACTCAAGAACATCGCCTGTAGGTCCTATATAGCCGTGGGTTGCAGCTCGCTGATATCACAGCTACCCCCATGCTGTATATACGTGGCCCAGCTGTGCTCAGATCGACATATATCGACTCAAGAACATCGCCTGTAGGTCCTATATAGACGTGGGTTGCATCTGGCTGGTATCAGAGCTACCCCTATGCTGTATATACGGGGCCCAGCTGTGCTCAGATCGACATATATCGACTCAAGAACAGCGCCTGTAGGTCCTATATAGCCGTGGGTTGCAGCTGGCTGTTATCACAGCTACCCCCCTGCTGTATATACGGGGCCCAGCTGTGATCAGATCGACATATATCGACTCAAGAACATCACCTGTAGGTCCTATATAGCAGTGGGTTGCAACTGGCTGGTATCACAGCTACCCCCATGCTGTATATACGTGGCCCAGCTGTGCTCAGATCGTCATATATCGACTCAAGAACATCGCCTGTAGGTCCTATATGACCGTGGGTTGCATCTGGCTGGTATCAGAGCTACCCCCATGCTCTATATACGGCGCCCAGCTGTGCTCATATCGACATATATCGACTCAAGAACATCGCCTATAGGTCCTATATAGCCGTGGGTTGCAGCTGGCTGGTACCACAGCTACCCCCATGCTGTATATACGTGGCCCAGCTGTGCTCAGATCGACATATATCGACTCAAGAACATCGCCTGTTGGTCCTATATGGCCGTGGGTTGCATCTGGCTGGTATCAGAGCTACCACCATGCTGTATATACGGCGCCCAGCTGTGCTCAGATTGATATATATATATATATATCCACTCAAGAACATCGCCCGTAGGTCCTATATGGCCGTGGGTTGCATCTGGCTGGTATCAGAGCTACCTCCATGCTGTATATACGGGGCCCAGCTGTGCTCAGATCGACATATATCGACTCAAGAACATCGCCTGTAGGT
Organism: Lordithon lunulatus; assembly: GCA_963942505.1. Lineage (NCBI taxonomy): Eukaryota > Metazoa > Arthropoda > Insecta > Coleoptera > Staphylinidae > Lordithon > Lordithon lunulatus. Next base: position 28,417 of record CAWWDN010000154.1, on the reverse strand, counting down.
CCTATATAGCCGTGGGTTGCAGCTCGCTGATATCACAGCTACCCCCATGCTGTATATACGTGGCCCAGCTGTGCTCAGATCGACATATATCGACTCAAGAACATCGCCTGTAGGTCCTATATAGACGTGGGTTGCATCTGGCTGGTATCAGAGCTACCCCTATGCTGTATATACGGGGCCCAGCTGTGCTCAGATCGACATATATCGACTCAAGAACAGCGCCTGTAGGTCCTATATAGCCGTGGGTTGCAGCTGGCTGTTATCACAGCTACCCCCCTGCTGTATATACGGGGCCCAGCTGTGATCAGATCGACATATATCGACTCAAGAACATCACCTGTAGGTCCTATATAGCAGTGGGTTGCAACTGGCTGGTATCACAGCTACCCCCATGCTGTATATACGTGGCCCAGCTGTGCTCAGATCGTCATATATCGACTCAAGAACATCGCCTGTAGGTCCTATATGACCGTGGGTTGCATCTGGCTGGTATCAGAGCTACCCCCATGCTCTATATACGGCGCCCAGCTGTGCTCATATCGACATATATCGACTCAAGAACATCGCCTATAGGTCCTATATAGCCGTGGGTTGCAGCTGGCTGGTACCACAGCTACCCCCATGCTGTATATACGTGGCCCAGCTGTGCTCAGATCGACATATATCGACTCAAGAACATCGCCTGTTGGTCCTATATGGCCGTGGGTTGCATCTGGCTGGTATCAGAGCTACCACCATGCTGTATATACGGCGCCCAGCTGTGCTCAGATTGATATATATATATATATATATCCACTCAAGAACATCGCCCGTAGGTCCTATATGGCCGTGGGTTGCATCTGGCTGGTATCAGAGCTACCTCCATGCTGTATATACGGGGCCCAGCTGTGCTCAGATCGACATATATCGACTCAAGAACATCGCCTGTAGGTCCTATATAGCCGTGGGTTGCAGCTGGCTGGTACCACAGCTACCCCCATGCTGTATATACGTGGCCCAGCTGTGCTCAGATCGATATATATCGACTCAAGAACATCGCCTGTAGGTCCTATATGGCCGTGGGTTGCATATGGATGGTATCAGAGCTACCCCCATGCTGTATATACGGCGCCCAGCTGTGCTTAGATCGACATATTTCCACTCAAGAACATCGCCTGTTGGTCCTATATGGCCGTGGGTTGCAGCTGGCTGGTATCACAGCCACCCCATGCTGTATATATGTGGCCCAGCTGTGCTCATATCAACATATATCCACTCAAGAACATCGCCTGTAGGTCCTATATGGCCGTGGGATGCATCTGGCTGGTATCAGAGCTACCCCCATGCTGTATATACGGGGCCCAGCTGTGCTCAGATCGACATATATCGACTCAAGAACATCGCCTGTAGGTCCTATATGGCCGTGGGTTGCATATGGCTGGTATCAGAGCTACCCCCATGCTGTATATACGGCGCCCAGCTGTGCTCAGATCGACATATATCCACTCAAGAACATCGCCTGTAGGTCCTATATGGCCGTGGGTTGCAGCTGGCTGGTATCACAGCCACCCCATGCTGTATATACGTGGCCCAGCTGTGCTCAGATCGACATATATCGACTCAAGAACATCGCCTGTAGGTCCTATATGGCCGTGGGTTGCATCTGGCTGGTATCAGAGCTACCCCCCATGCTGTAAATACGGCGCCCAGCTGTGCTCAGATCGACATATATCCACTCAAGAACATCGGCTGTAGGTCCTATATGGCCGTGGGTTGCATCTGGCTGGTATCCGGGCTACCCCCTTGCTGTATATACGGGGCCCAGCTGTGCTCACATCAACATAAATCGACTCAAGAACATCACCTGTAGGTCCTATATAGCCGTGGGTTGCAACTGGCTGGTATCACAGCTACCCCCATGCTGTTGTGCTCAGATCGACATATATCGACTCAAGAACATCGCCTGTAGGTCCTATATGGCCGTGGGTTGCATCTGGCTGGTATCAGAGCTACCCCCATGCTGTATATACGGGGCCCAGCTGTGATCAGATCGACATATATCGACTCAAGAAAATCACCTGTAGGTCCTATATAGCCGTGGGTTGCAACTGGCTGGTATCACAGCTACCCCCATGCTGTATATACGTGGCCCAGCTGTGCTCAGATCGTCATATATCGACTCGAGAACATCGCCTGTAGGTCCTATATGACCGTGGGTTGCATCTGGCTGGTATCAGAGCTACCCCCATGCTCTATATACGGCGCCCAGCTGTGCTCATATCAACATATATCCACTCAAGAACATCGCCTGTAGGTCCTATATGGCCGTGGAATGCATCTGGCTGGTATCAGAGCTACCCCCATGCTGCATATACGGGGCCCAGCTGTGCTAAGATCGACATATATCGACTCAAGAACATCGCCTGTAGTTCCTATATAGCCGCGGGTTGCAGCTGGCTGGTACCACAGCTACCCCCATGCTGTCTATACGTGGCCCAGCTGTGCTCAGATCGACATATATAGACTCAAGAACATCGCCTGTAGGTCCTATTTGGCCGTGGGTTGCATCTGGCTGGTATCAGAGCTACCCCCATGCTGTATATACGGGGCCCAGCTGTGCTCCGATCAACATATATCCACTCAAGAACATCGCCTGTAGGTCCTATATGGCCGTGGGATGCATCTGGCTGGTATCAGAGCTACCCCCATGCTGCATATACGGGGCCCAGCTGTGCTCAGATCGACATATATAGACTCAAGAACATCGCCTGTAGGTCCTATTTGGCCGTGGGTTGCATCTGGCTGGTATCAGAGCTACCCCCATGCTGTATATACGGGGCCCAGCTGTGCTCCGATCAACATATATCGATTCAAGAACATCGCCTGTAGGTCCTATATAGCCGTGGGTTGCAGCTGGCTGGTATCACAGCTACCCCCATGCTATATATACGTGGCCCAGCTGTGCTCAGATCGACATATATCGACTCAAGAACATCGCCTGTAGGTCCTGTATGGCCGTGGATTGCATCTGACTGGTATCAGAGCTACCCCCATGCTGTATATACGGCGCCCAGCTGTGCTCATATCGACATATATCCACTCAAGAACATCGCCTGCAGGTCATATATGGCCGTGGGTTGCATCTGGCTGGTATCAGAACCACCCCCTTGCTGTATATACGGGGCCCAGCTGTGCTCAGATCGACATATATCGACTCAAGAACATCGATTGTACGTCCTATATAGCCGTGGGTTGCAGCTCGCTGATATCACAGCTACCCCCATGCTGTATATACGTGGCCCAGCTGTGCTCAGATCGACATATATCGACTCAAGAACATCGCCTGTAGGTCCTATATGGCCGTGGGTTGCATCTGGCTGGTATCAGAGCTACCCCCATGCTGTATATACGGCGCCCTGCTGTGCTCAGATCGACATATATCCACTCAAGAACATCGCCTGTAGGTCCAATATGGCCGTGGGTTGCAACTGGCTGGTATAAGAGCTACCCCCATGCTGTATATACGGGGCCCAGCTGTGCTCAGATCGACATATACCGACTCAAGAACATCGCCTGTAGGTCCTACATAGCCGTGGGTTGCAGCTGGCTGGTATCACAGCTACCCCCATGCTGTCTATACGTGGCCCAGCTGTGCTCAGATCGACATATATCGACTCAAGAATATCGCCTGTAGGTCCTATATGGCCGTGGGTTGCATATGGCTGGTATCAGAGCTACCCCCATGCTGTATATACGGCTCCCAGCTGTGCTCAGATCGACATATATCCACTCAAGAACATCGCCTGTAGGTCCTATATGGACGTGGGTTGCATCTGGCTGGTATCAGAGCTACCTCTATGCTGTATATACGGGGCCCAGCTGTGCTCAGATCGACATATATCGACTCAAGAACAGCGCCTGTAGGTCCTATATAGCCGTGGGTTGCAGCTGGCTGTTATCACAGCTACCCCCATGCTGTATATACGTGGCCCAGCTGTGCTCAGATCGACATATATCGACTCAAGAACATCGCCTGTAGGTCCTATATGGACGTGGGTTGCATCTGGCTGGTATCAGAGCTACCCCTATGCTGTATATACGGGGCCCAGCTGTGCTCAGATCGACATATATCGACTCAAGAACATCGGCTGTAGGTCCTATATGGCCGTGGGTTGAATCTGGCTGGTATCACAGCTACCCCCATGCTGTTGTGCTCAGATTGACATATATCGACTCAAGAACATCGCCTGTAGGTCCTATATGACCGTGGGCTGCATCTGGCTGGTATCAGTGCTACCCCATGCTGTATATACGGCGCCCAGCTGTGCTCATATCAACATATATCCACTCAAGAACATCGCCTGTAGGTCCTATATGGCCGTGAAATGCATCTGGCTGGTATCAGAGCTACCCCCATGCTGTATATACGGGGCCCAGCTATGCTCAGATCGACATATGTCGACTGAAGTACATCGCTTGTAGTTCCTATATAGCCGCGGGTTGCAGCTGGCTGGTACCACTGCTGCCCCCATGCTGTCTATACGTGGCCTAGCTGTGCTCAGATCGACATATATAGACTCAAGAACATCGCCTGTAGGTCCTATATGGCCGTACTACCCCCATGCTGTATATACGGCGCCCAGCTGTTCTCAAATCGACATATTTCCACTCAAGAACATCGCCTGTAGGTCCTATATGGCCGTGGGTTGCATCTGGCTGGTATCAGAGCTACCCCCATGCTGTATATACGGGGCCCAGCTGTGCTCAGATCGACATATATCGACTCAAGAACATCGCCTCTAGGTCCTATATAGCCGTGGGTTGCAGCTGGCTGGTATCACAGCTACCCCCATGCTGTATATGCGTGGCCCAGCTGTGCTCAGATCGACATATATCGACTGAAGAACATCGCCTGTAGGTCCTCTATGGCCGTGGGTTGCATCTGACTGGTATCAGAGCTACCCCCATGCTGTATATACGGCACCCAGCTGTGCTCAGATCGACATATATCCACTCAAGAACATCGCCTGCAGGTCCTGCATGGCCGTGGGTTGCATCTGGCTGGTATCAGAGCCTCCCCCATGCTGTATATACGGGGCCCAGCAGTGCTCAGATCGACATATATCGACTCAAGAACATCGCCTGTAGGTCCTATATAGCCGTGGGTTGCAGCTCGCTGATATCACAGCTACCCCCATGCTGTATATACGTGGCCCAGCTGTGCTCAGATCGACATATATCGACTCAAGAACATCGCCTGTAGGTCCTATATAGACGTGGGTTGCATCTGGCTGGTATCAGAGCTACCCCTATGCTGTATATACGGGGCCCAGCTGTGCTCAGATCGACATATATCGACTCAAGAACAGCGCCTGTAGGTCCTATATAGCCGTGGGTTGCAGCTGGCTGTTATCACAGCTACCCCCCTGCTGTATATACGGGGCCCAGCTGTGATCAGATCGACATATATCGACTCAAGAACATCACCTGTAGGTCCTATATAGCAGTGGGTTGCAACTGGCTGGTATCACAGCTACCCCCATGCTGTATATACGTGGCCCAGCTGTGCTCAGATCGTCATATATCGACTCAAGAACATCGCCTGTAGGTCTTATATGACCGTGGGTTGCATCTGGCTGGTATCAGAGCTACCCCCATGCTCTATATACGGCGCCCAGCTGTGCTCATATCAACATATATCCACTCAAGAACATCGCCTGTAGGTCCTATATGGCCGTGGGATGCATCTGGCTGGTATCAGAGCTACCCCCATGCTGTATATACGGGGCCCAGCTGTGCTAAGATCGACATATATCGACTCAAGAACATCGCCTGTAGTTCCTATATAGCCGCGGGTTGCAGCTGGCTGGTACCACAGCTACCCCCATGCTGTCTATACGTGGCCCAGCTGTGCTCAGATCGACATATATCGACTCAAGAACATCGCCTGTAGGTCCTATATGGACGTGGGTTGCATCTGGCTGGTATCAGAGCTACCCCTATGCTGTATATACGGGGCCCAGCTGTGCTCAGATCGACATATATCGACTCAAAAACAGCGCCTGTAGGTCCTATATAGCCGTGGGTTGCAGCTGGCTGTTATCACAGCTACCCCCATGCTGTATATACGTGGCCCAGCTGTGCTCAGATCGACATATATCGACTCAAGAACATCGCCTGTAGGTCCTATATGGCCGTGGGTTGCATCTGGCTGGTATCAGAGCTACCCCCATGTTGTATATACGGGGCACAGCTGTGCTCAGATCGACATATATCGACTCAAGAACAGCGCCTGTAGGTCCTATATGGCCGTGGGTTGCATCTGGCTGGTATCAGAGCTACCCCCATGCGGTATATACGAGGCCCAGCTGTGATCAGATCGACATATATCGACTCAAGAACATCACCTGTAGGTCCTATATAGCAGTGGGTTGCAACTGGCTGGTATCACAGCTACCCCCATGCTGTATATACGTGGCCCAGCTGTGCTCAGATCGTCATATATCGACTCAAGAACATCGCCTGTAGGTCCTATATGACCGTGGGTTGCATCTGGCTGGTATCAGAGCTACCCCCATGCTTTATATACGGCGCCCAGCTGTGCTCATATCAACATATATCCACTCAAGAACATCGCCTGTAGGTCCTATATGGCCGTGGGATGCATCTGGCTGGTATCAGAGCTACCCCCATGCTGTATATACGGGGCCCAGCTGTGATAAGATCGACATATATCGACTCAAGAACATCGCCTGTAGTTCCTATATAGCCGCGGGTTGCAGCTGGCTGGTACCACAGCTACCCCCATGCTGTCTATACGTGGCCCAGCTGTGCTCAGATCGACATATATCGACTCAAGAACATCGCCTGTAGGTCCTATATGGACGTGGGTTGCATCTGGCTGGTATCAGAGCTACCCCTATGCTGTATATACGGGGCCCAGCTGTGCTCAGATCGACATATATCGACTCAAAAACAGCGCCTGTAGGTCCTATATAGCCGTGGGTTGCAGCTGGCTGTTATCACAGCTACCCCCATGCTGTATATACGTGGCCCAGCTGTGCTCAGATCGACATATATCGACTCAAGAACATCGCCTGTAGGTCCTATATGGCCGTGGGTTGCATCTGGCTGGTATCAGAGCTACCCCCATGCTGTATATACGGGGCACAGCTGTGCTCAGATCGACATATATCGACTCAAGAACAGCGCCTGTAGGTCCTATATAGCCGTCGGTTGCAGCTAGCTGGTATCACAGCTACCCCCATGCTGTATATACGTGGCCCAGCTGTGCTCAGATCGACATATATCGACTCAAGAACATCGCCTGTAGGTCCTATATGGCCGTGGGTTGCATCTGGCTGGTATCAGAGCTACCCCCATGCTGTATATACGGGGCCCAGCTGTGCTCAGATCGACATATATCGACTCAAGAACAGCGCCTGTAGGTCCTATATAGCCGTGGGTTGCAGCTGGCTGGTATCACAGCTACCCCCATGCTGTATATACGTGGCCCAGCTGTGCTCAGATCGACATATATCGACTCAAGAACATCGCCTGTAGGTCCTATATGGCCGTGGGTTGCATCTGGCTGGTATCAGAGCTACCCCCATGCTGTATATACGGCGCTCAGCTGTGCTCAGATCGACATATATCCACTCAAGAACATCGCCTGTTGGTCCTATATGGCCGTGGGTTGCATCTGGCTGGTATCAGAGCTACCCCCTTGTTGTATATACGGGGCCCAGATGTGCTCAGATCGACATATATCGACTAAAGAACATCGCCTGTAGGTCCTATATAGCCGTGAGTTGGAGCTGGCTGGTATCACAGCTACCCCCATGCTGTATATACGTGGCCCAGCTGTGCTCAGATAGACATATATCGACTCAAGAACATCGCCTGTGGGTCCTATATGGCCGTGGGTTGCATCTGGCTGGTATCAGAGCTACCCCCATGATGTATATACGGCGCCCAGCTGTGCTCAGATCGACATATATTCACTCAAGAACATCGCCTGTAGGTCCTATATGGCCGTGGGTTGCAGGTGGCTGGTATCACAGCCACCCCATGCTGTATATACGTGGCCCAGCTGTGCTCAGATCGACATATATCGACTCAAGAACATCGCCTGTAGGTCCTATATGGCCGTGGGTTGCATCTGGCTGGTATCAGAGCTACTCCCATGCTGTATATACGGCGCCCAGCTGTGCTCAGATCGACATATACCGACTCAAGAACATCGCCTGTAGGTCCTATATAGCCGTGGGTTGCAGCTGGCTGGTATCACAGCTACCCCCATGCTGTATATACGTGGCCCAGCTGTGCTCAGATCGACATATATCGACTCAAGAACATCGCCTGTAGGTCCTATATGGCCGTGGGTTGCATCTGGCTGGTATCAGAGCTACCCCCATGCTGTATATACGGGGCCCAGCTGTACTCAGATCGACATATATCGACTCAAGAACATCGTCTGTAGGTCCTATATAGCCGTGGGTTGCAGCTGGCTGGTATCACAGCTACCCCCATGCTCTATATACGTGGCCCAGCTGTGCTCAGATCGACATATATCCACTCAAGGTCAACGCCTGTAGGTCCTATATGGCCGTGGGTTGTATCTGGCTGGTATCAGAGCTACTCCCATGCTGTATATACGGGGCCCAGATGTGCTCAGATCGACATATATCGACTCAAGAACATCGCCTGTAGGTCCTATATAGCCGTGGGTTGCAGCTGGCTGGTATCACAGCTACCCCCATGCTGTATATACGTAGCCCAGCAGTGCTCAGATCGACATATATCGACTCAAGAACATCGCCTGTAGGTCCTATATGGCCGTGGGTTGCATCTGGCTGGTATCAGAGCTACCCCCATGCTGTATATTCGGCGCCCAACTGTGCTCAGATCGACATATATGCACTCAATAACATCGCCTGTAGGTCCTATATGGCCGTGGGTTGCATCAGGCTGGTGTCAGAACTACCCCCATGCTGTATATACGGGGCCCAGCTGTGCTCAGATCGACATATATCGACTCAAGAACATCGCCTATAGGTCCTATATAGCCGTGGGTTGCAGCTGGCTGGTACCACAGCTACCCCCATGCTGTATATACGTGGCCCAGCTGTGCTCAGATCGACATATATAGACTCAAGAACATCGCCTGTTGGTCCTATATGGCCGTGGGTTGCATCTGGCTGGTATCAGAGCTACCACCATGCTGTATATACGGCGCCCAGCTGTGCTCAGATTGATATATATATATATATATATATCCACTCAAGAACATCGCCCGTAGGTCCTATATGGCCGTGGGTTGCATCTGGCTGGTATCAGAGCTACCTCCATGCTGTATATACGGGGCCCAGCTGTGCTCAGATCGACATATATCGACTCAAGAACATCGCCTGTAGGTCCTATATAGCCGTGGGTTGCAGCTGGCTGGTACTACAGCTACCCCCATGCTGTATATACGTGGCCCAGCTGTGCTCAGATCGATATATATCGACTCAAGAACATCGCCTGTAGGTCCTATATGGCCGTGGGTTGCATATGGATGGTATCAGAGCTACCCCCATGCTGTATATACGGCGCCCAGCTGTGCTTAGATCGACATATTTCCACTCAAGAACATCGCCTGTTGGTCCTATATGGCCGTGGGTTGCAGCTGGCTGGTATCACAGCCACCCCATGCTGTATATATGTGGCCCAGCTGTGCTCATATCAACATATATCCACTCAAGAACATCGCCTGTAGGTCCTATATGGCCGTGGGATGCATCTGGCTGGTATCAGAGCTACCCCCATGCTGTATATACGGGGCCCAGCTGTGCTCAGATCGACATATATCGACTCAAGAACATCGCCTGTAGGTCCTATATGGCCGTGGGTTGCATATGGCTGGTATCAGAGCTACCCCCATGCTGTATATACGGCGCCCAGCTGTGCTCAGATCGACATATATCCACTCAAGAACATCGCCTGTAGGTCCTATATGGCCGTGGGTTGCAGCTGGCTGGTATCACAGCCACCCCATGCTGTATATACGTGGCCCAGCTGTGCTCAGATCGACATATATCGACTCAAGAACATCGCCTGTAGGTCCTATATGGCCGTGGGTTGCATCTGGCTGGTATCAGAGCTACCCCCCATGCTGTAAATACGGCGCCCAGCTGTGCTCAGATCGACATATATCCACTCAAGAACATCGGCTGTAGGTCCTATATGGCCGTGGGTTGCATCTGGCTGGTATCCGGGCTACCCCCTTGCTGTATATACGGGGCCCAGCTGTGCTCAGATCAACATAAATCGACTCAAGAACATCACCTGTAGGTCCTATATAGCCGTGGGTTGCAACTGGCTGGTATCACAGCTACCCCCATGCTGTTGTGCTCAGATCGACATATATCGACTCAAGAACATCGCCTGTAGGTCCTATATGGCCGTGGGTTGCATCTGGCTGGTATCAGAGCTACCCCCATGCTGTATATACGGGGCCCAGCTGTGATCAGATCGACATATATCGACTCAAGAAAATCACCTGTAGGTCCTATATAGCCGTGGGTTGCAACTGGCTGGTATCACAGCTACCCCCATGCTGTATATACGTGGCCCAGCTGTGCTCAGATCGTCATATATCGACTCAAGAACATCGCCTGTAGGTCCTATATGACCGTGGGTTGCATCTGGCTGGTATCAGAGCTACCCCCATGCTCTATATACGGCGCCCAGCTGTGCTCATATCAACATATATCCACTCAAGAACATCGCCTGTAGGTCCTATATGGCCGTGGGATGCATCTGGCTGGTATCAGAGCTACCCCCATGCTGCATATACGGGGCCCAGCTGTGCTAAGATCGACATATATCGACTCAAGAACATCGCCTGTAGTTCCTATATAGCCGCGGGTTGCAGCTGGCTGGTACCACAGCTACCCCCATGCTGTCTATACGTGGCCCAGCTGTGCTCAGATCGACATATATAGACTCAAGAACATCGCCTGTAGGTCCTATTTGGCCGTGGGTTGCATCTGGCTGGTATCAGAGCTACCCCCATGCTGTATATACGGGGCCCAGCTGTGCTCCGATCAACATATATCGATTCAAGAACATCGCCTGTAGGTCCTTTATAGCCGTGGGTTGCAGCTGGCTGGTATCACAGCTACCCCCATGCTATATATACGTGGCCCAGCTGTGCTCAGATCGACATATATCGACTCAAGAACATCGCCTGTAGGTCCTGTATGGCCGTGGATTGCATCTGACTGGTATCAGAGCTACCCCCATGCTGTATATACGGCGCCCAGCTGTGCTCATATCGACATATATCCACTCAAGAACATCGCCTGCAGGTCATATATGGCCGTGGGTTGCATCTGGCTGGTATCAGAACCACCCCCTTGCTGTATATACGGGGCCCAGCTGTGCTCAGATCGACATATATCGGCTCAAGAACATCGATTGTACGTCCTATATAGCCGTGGGTTGCAGCTCGCTGATATCACAGCTACCCCCATGCTGTATATACGTGGCCCAGCTGTGCTCAGATCGACATATATCGACTCAAGAACATCGCCTGTAGGTCCTATATGGCCGTGGGTTGCATCTGGCTGGTATCAGAGCTACCCCCATGCTGTATATACGGCGCCCTGCTGTGCTCAGATCGACATATATCCACTCAAGAACATCGCCTGTAGGTCCAATATGGCCGTGGGTTGCAACTGGCTGGTATAAGAGCTACCCCCATGCTGTATATACGGGGCCCAGCTGTGCTCAGATCGACATATACCGACTCAAGAACATCGCCTGTAGGTCCTACATAGCCGTGGGTTGCAGCTGGCTGGTATCACAGCTACCCCCATGCTGTCTATACGTGGCCCAGCTGTGCTCAGATCGACATATATCGACTCAAGAATATCGCCTGTAGGTCCTATATGGCCGTGGGTTGCATATGGCTGGTATCAGAGCTACCCCCATGCTGTATATACGGCTCCCAGCTGTGCTCAGATCGACATATATCCACTCAAGAACATCGCCTGTAGGTCCTATATGGACGTGGGTTGCATCTGGCTGGTATCAGAGCTACCCCTATGCTGTATATACGGGGCCCAGCTGTGCTCAGATCGACATATATCGACTCAAGAACAGCGCCTGTAGGTCCTATATAGCCGTGGGTTGCAGCTGGCTGTTATCACAGCTACCCCCATGCTGTATATACGTGGCCCAGCTGTGCTCAGATCGACATATATCGACTCAAGAACATCGGCTGTAGGTCCTATATGGCCGTGGGTTGAATCTGGCTGGTATCACAGCTACCCCCATGCTGTTGTGCTCAGATCGACATATATCGACTCAAGAACATCGCCTGTAGGTCCTATATGACCGTGGGCTGCATCTGGCTGGTATCAGTGCTACCCCATGCTGTATATACGGCGCCCAGCTGTGCTCATATCAACATATATCCACTCAAGAACATCGCCTGTAGGTCCTATATGGCCGTGAAATGCATCTGGCTGGTATCAGAGCTACCCCCATGCTGTATATACGGGGCCCAGCTGTGCTCAGATCGACATATGTCGACTCAAGTACATCGCCTGTAGTTCCTATATAGCCGCGGGTTGCAGCTGGCTGGTACCACAGCTGCCCCCATGCTGTCTATACGTGGCCTAGCTGTGCTCAGATCGACATATATAGACTCAAGAACATCGCCTGTAGGTCCTATATGGCCGTACTACCCCCATGCTGTATATACGGCGCCCAGCTGTTCTCAAATCGACATATTTCCACTCAAGAACATCGCCTGTAGGTCCTATATGGCCGTGGGTTGCATCTGGCTGGTATCAGAGCTACCCCCATGCTGTATATACGGGGCCCAGCTGTGCTCAGATCGACATATATCGACTCAAGAACATCGCCTCTAGGTCCTATATAGCCGTGGGTTGCAGCTGGCTGGTATCACAGCTACCCCCATGCTGTATATGCGTGGCCCAGCTGTGCTCAGATCGACATATATCGACTGAAGAACATCGCCTGTAGGTCCTCTATGGCCGTGGGTTGCATCTGACTGGTATCAGAGCTACCCCCATGCTGTATATACGGCACCCAGCTGTGCTCAGATCGACATATATCCACTCAAGAACATCGCCTGCAGGTCCTGCATGGCCGTGGGTTGCATCTGGCTGGTATCAGAGCCTCCCCCATGCTGTATATACGGGGCCCAGCAGTGCTCAGATCGACATATATCGACTCAAGAACATCGCCTGTAGGTCCTATATAGCCGTGGGTTGCAGCTCGCTGATATCACAGCTACCCCCATGCTGTATATACGTGGCCCAGCTGTGCTCAGATCGACATATATTGACTCAAGAACATCGCCTGTAGGTCCTATATAGACGTGGGTTGCATCTGGCTGGTATCAGAGCTACCCCTATGCTGTAAATACGGCGCCCAGCTGTGCTCAGATCGACATATATCCACTCAAGAACATCGGCTGTAGGTCCTATATGGCCGTGGGTTGCATCTGGCTGGTATCCGGGCTACCCCCTTGCTGTATATACGGGGCCCAGCTGTGCTCAGATCAACATAAATCGACTCAAGAACATCACCTGTAGGTCCTATATAGCCGTGGGTTGCAACTGGCTGGTATCACAGCTACCCCCATGCTGTTGTGCTCAGATCGACATATATCGACTCAAGAACATCGCCTGTAGGTCCTATATGGCCGTGGGTTGCATCTGGCTGGTATCAGAGCTACCCCCATGCTGTATATACGGGGCCCAGCTGTGATCAGATCGACATATATCGACTCAAGAAAATCACCTGTAGGTCCTATATAGCCGTGGGTTGCAACTGGCTGGTATCACAGCTACCCCCATGCTGTATATACGTGGCCCAGCTGTGCTCAGATCGTCATATATCGACTCGAGAACATCGCCTGTAGGTCCTATATGACCGTGGGTTGCATCTGGCTGGTATCAGAGCTACCCCCATGCTCTATATACGGCGCCCAGCTGTGCTCATATCAACATATATCCACTCAAGAAAATCGCCTGTAGGTCCTATATGGCCGTGGGATGCATCTGGCTGGTATCAGAGCTACCCCCATGCTGCATATACGGGGCCCAGCTGTGCTAAGATCGACATATATCGACTCAAGAACATCGCCTGTAGTTCCTATATAGCCGCGGGTTGCAGCTGGCTGGTACCACAGCTACCCCCATGCTGTCTATACGTGGCCCAGCTGTGCTCAGATCGACATATATAGACTCAAGAACATCGCCTGTAGGTCCTATTTGGCCGTGGGTTGCATCTGGCTGGTATCAGAGCTACCCCCATGCTGTATATACGGGGCCCAGCTGTGCTCCGATCAACATATATCGATTCAAGAACATCGCCTGTAGGTCCTATATAGCCGTGGGTTGCAGCTGGCTGGTATCACAGCTACCCCCATGCTATATATACGTGGCCCAGCTGTGCTCAGATCGACATATATCGACTCAAGAACATCGCCTGTAGGTCCTGTATGGCCGTGGATTGCATCTGACTGGTATCAGAGCTACCCCCATGCTGTATATACGGCGCCCAGCTGTGCTCATATCGACATATATCCACTCAAGAACATCGCCTGCAGGTCATATATGGCCGTGGGTTGCATCTGGCTGGTATCAGAACCACCCCCTTGCTGTATATACGGGGCCCAGCTGTGCTCAGATCGACATATATCGACTCAAGAACATCGATTGTACGTCCTATATAGCCGTGGGTTGCAGCTCGCTGATATCACAGCTACCCCCATGCTGTATATACGTGGCCCAGCTGTGCTCAGATCGACATATATCGACTCAAGAACATCGCCTGTAGGTCCTATATGGCCGTGGGTTGCATCTGGCTGGTATCAGAGCTACCCCCATGCTGTATATACGGCGCCCTGCTGTGCTCAGATCGACATATATCCACTCAAGAACATCGCCTGTAGGTCCAATATGGCCGTGGGTTGCAACTGGCTGGTATAAGAGCTACCCCCATGCTGTATATACGGGGCCCAGCTGTGCTCAGATCGACATATACCGACTCAAGAACATCGCCTGTAGGTCCTACATAGCCGTGGGTTGCAGCTGGCTGGTATCACAGCTACCCCCATGCTGTCTATACGTGGCCCAGCTGTGCTCAGATCGACATATATCGACTCAAGAATATCGCCTGTAGGTCCTATATGGCCGTGGGTTGCATATGGCTGGTATCAGAGCTACCCCCATGCTGTATATACGGCTCCCAGCTGTGCTCAGATCGACATATATCCACTCAAGAACATCGCCTGTAGGTCCTATATGGACGTGGGTTGCATCTGGCTGGTATCAGAGCTACCCCTATGCTGTATATACGGGGCCCAGCTGTGCTCAGATCGACATATATCGACTCAAGAACAGCGCCTGTAGGTCCTATATAGCCGTGGGTTGCAGCTGGCTGTTATCACAGCTACCCCCATGCTGTATATACGTGGCCCAGCTGTGCTCAGATCGACATATATCGACTCAAGAACATCGCCTGTAGGTCCTATATGGACGTGGGTTGCATCTGGCTGGTATCAGAGCTACCCCTATGCTGTATATACGGGGCCCAGCTGTGCTCAGATCGACATATATCGACTCAAGAACATCGGCTGTAGGTCCTATATGGCCGTGGGTTGAATCTGGCTGGTATCACAGCTACCCCCATGCTGTTGTGCTCAGATCGACATATATCGACTCAAGAACATCGCCTGTAGGTCCTATATGACCGTGGGCTGCATCTGGCTGGTATCAGTGCTACCCCATGCTGTATATACGGCGCCCAGCTGTGCTCATATCAACATATATCCACTCAAGAACATCGCCTGTAGGTCCTATATGGCCGTGAAATGCATCTGGCTGGTATCAGAGCTACCCCCATGCTGTATATACGGGGCCCAGCTGTGCTCAGATCGACATATGTCGACTGAAGTACATCGCTTGTAGTTCCTATATAGCCGCGGGTTGCAGCTGGCTGGTACCACAGCTGCCCCCATGCTGTCTATACGTGGCCTAGCTGTGCTCAGATCGACATATATAGACTCAAGAACATCGCCTGTAGGTCCTATATGGCCGTACTACCCCCATGCTGTATATACGGCGCCCAGCTGTTCTCAAATCGACATATTTCCACTCAAGAACATCGCCTGTAGGTCCTATATGGCCGTGGGTTGCATCTGGCTGGTATCAGAGCTACCCCCATGCTGTATATACGGGGCCCAGCTGTGCTCAGATCGACATATATCGACTCAAGAACATCGCCTCTAGGTCCTATATAGCCGTGGGTTGCAGCTGGCTGGTATCACAGCTACCCCCATGCTGTATATGCGTGGCCCAGCTGTGCTCAGATCGACATATATCGACTGAAGAACATCGCCTGTAGGTCCTCTATGGCCGTGGGTTGCATCTGACTGGTATCAGAGCTACCCCCATGCTGTATATACGGCACCCAGCTGTGCTCAGATCGACATATATCCACTCAAGAACATCGCCTGCAGGTCCTGCATGGCCGTGGGTTGCATCTGGCTGGTATCAGAGCCTCCCCCATGCTGTATATACGGGGCCCAGCAGTGCTCAGATCGACATATATCGACTCAAGAACATCGCCTGTAGGTCCTATATAGCCGTGGGTTGCAGCTCGCTGATATCACAGCTACCCCCATGCTGTATATACGTGGCCCAGCTGTGCTCAGATCGACATATATCGACTCAAGGACATCGCCTGTAGGTCCTATATAGACGTGGGTTGCATCTGGCTGGTATCAGAGCTACCCCTATGCTGTATATACGGGGCCCAGCTGTGCTCAGATCGACATATATCGACTCAAGAACAGCGCCTGTAGGTCCTATATAGCCGTGGGTTGCAGCTGGCTGTTATCACAGCTACCCCCCTGCTGTATATACGGGGCCCAGCTGTGATCAGATCGACATATATCGACTCAAGAACATCACCTGTAGGTCCTATATAGCAGTGGGTTGCAACTGGCTGGTATCACAGCTACCCCCATGCTGTATATACGTGGCCCAGCTGTGCTCAGATCGTCATATATCGACTCAAGAACATCGCCTGTAGGTCCTATATGACCGTGGGTTGCATCTGGCTGGTATCAGAGCTACCCCCATGCTCTATATACGGCGCCCAGCTGTGCTCATATCAACATATATCCACTCAAGAACATCGCCTGTAGGTCCTATATGGCCGTGGGATGCATCTGGCTGGTATCAGAGCTACCCCCATGCTGTATATACGGGGCCCAGCTGTGCTAAGATCGACATATATCGACTCAAGAACATCGCCTGTAGTTCCTATATAGCCGCGGGTTGCAGCTGGCTGGTACCACAGCTACCCCCATGCTGTCTATACGTGGCCCAGCTGTGCTCAGATCGACATATATCGACTCAAGAACATCGCCTGTAGGTCCTATATGGACGTGGGTTGCATCTGGCTGGTATCAGAGCTACCCCTATGCTGTATATACGGGGCCCAGCTGTGCTCAGATCGACATATATCGACTCAAAAACAGCGCCTGTAGGTCCTATATAGCCGTGGGTTGCAGCTGGCTGTTATCACAGCTACCCCCATGCTGTATATACGTGGCCCAGCTGTGCTCAGATCGACATATATCGACTCAAGAACATTGCCTGTAGGTCCTATATGGCCGTGGGTTGCATCTGGCTGGTATCAGAGCTACCCCCATGTTGTATATACGGGGCACAGCTGTGCTCAGATCGACATATATCGACTCAAGAACAGCGCCTGTAGGTCCTATATGGCCGTGGGTTGCATCTGGCTGGTATCAGAGCTACCCCCATGCTGTATATACGGGGCCCAGCTGTGATCAGATCGACATATATCGACTCAAGAACATCACCTGTAGGTCCTATATAGCAGTGGGTTGCAACTGGCTGGTATCACAGCTACCCCCATGCTGTATATACGTGGCCCAGCTGTGCTCAGATCGTCATATATCGACTCAAGAACATCGCCTGTAGGTCCTATATGACCGTGGGTTGCATCTGGCTGGTATCAGAGCTACCCCCATGCTCTATATACGGCGCCCAGCTGTGCTCATATCAACATATATCCACTCAAGAACATCGCCTGTAGGTCCTATATGGCCGTGGGATGCATCTGGCTGGTATCAGAGCTACCCCCATGCTGTATATACGGGGCCCAGCTGTGCTAAGATCGACATATATCGACTCAAGAACATCGCCTGTAGTTCCTATATAGCCGCGGGTTGCAGCTGGCTGGTACCACAGCTACCCCCATGCTGTCTATACGTGGCCCAGCTGTGCTCAGATCGACATATATCGACTCAAGAACATCGCCTGTAGGTCCTATATGGACGTGGGTTGCATCTGGCTGGTATCAGAGCTACCCCTATGCTGTATATACGGGGCCCAGCTGTGCTCAGATCGACATATATCGACTCAAAAACAGCGCCTGTAGGTCCTATATAGCCGTGGGTTGCAGCTGGCTGTTATCACAGCTACCCCCATGCTGTATATACGTGGCCCAGCTGTGCTCAGATCGACATATATCGACTCAAGAACATCGCCTGTAGGTCCTATATGGCCGTGGGTTGCATCTGGCTGGTATCAGAGCTACCACCATGCTGTATATACGGGGCACAGCTGTGCTCAGATCGACATATATCGACTCAAGAACAGCGCCTGTAGGTCCTATATAGCCGTCGGTTGCAGCTAGCTGGTATCACAGCTACCCCCATGCTGTATATACGTGGCCCAGCTGTGCTCAGATCGACATATATCGACTCAAGAACATCGCCTGTAGGTCCTATATGGCCGTGGGTTGCATCTGGCTGGTATCAGAGCTACCCCCATGCTGTATATACGGGGCCCAGCTGTGCTCAGATCGACATATATCGACTCAAGAACAGCGCCTGTAGGTCCTATATAGCCGTGGGTTGGAGCTGGCTGGTATCACAGCTACCCCCATGCTGTATATACGTGGCCCAGCTGTGCTCAGATAGACATATATCGACTCAAGAACATCGCCTGTGGGTCCTATATGGCCGTGGGTTGCATCTGGCTGGTATCAGAGCTACCCCCATGATGTATATACGGCGCCCAGCTGTGCTCAGATCGACATATATTCACTCAAGAACATCGCCTGTAGGTCCTATATGGCCGTGGGTTGCAGGTGGCGGGTATCACAGCCACCCCATGCTGTATATACGTGGCCCAGCAGTGCTCGGATCGACATATATCGACTCAAGAACATCGCCTGTAGGTCCTATATGGCCGTGGGTTGCATCTGGCTGGTATCAGAGCTACTCCCATGCTGTATATACGGCGCCCAGCTGTGCTCAGATCGACATATACCGACTCAAGAACATCGCCTGTAGGTCCTATATAGCCGTGGGTTGCAGCTGGCTGGTATCACAGCTACCCCCATGCTGTATATACGGGGCCCAGCTGTACTCAGATCGACATATATCGACTCAAGAACATCGTCTGTAGGTCCTATATAGCCGTGGGTTGCAGCTGGCTGGTATCACAGCTACCCCCATGCTCTATATACGTGGCCCAGCTGTGCTCAGATCGACATATATCCACTCAAGGTCAACGCCTGTAGGTCCTATATGGCCGTGGGTTGTATCTGGCTGGTATCAGAGCTACTCCCATGCTGTATATACGGGGCCCAGATGTGCTCAGATCGACATATATCGACTCAAGAACATCGCCTGTAGGTCCTATATAGCCGTGGGTTGCAGCTGGCTGGTATCACAGCTACCCCCATGCTGTATATACGTAGCCCAGCAGTGCTCAGATCGACATATATCGACTCAAGAACATCGCCTGTAGGTCCTATATGGCCGTGGGTTGCATCTGGCTGGTATCAGAGCTACCCCCATGCTGTATATTCGGCGCCCAGCTGTGCTCAGATCGACATATATGCACTCAAGAACATCGCCTGTAGGTCCTATATGGCCGTGGGTTGCATCAGGCTGGTGTCAGAACTACCCCCATGCTGTATATACGGGGCCCAGCTGTGCTCAGATCGACATATATCGACTCAAGAACATCGCCTATAGGTCCTATATAGCCGTAGGTTGCAGCTGGCTGGTACCACAGCTACCCCCATGCTGTATATACGTGGCCCAGCTGTGCTCAGATCGACATATATCGACTCAAGAACATCGCCTGTTGGTCCTATATGGCCGTGGGTTGCATCTGGCTGGTATCAGAGCTACCACCATGCTGTATATACGTCGCCCAGCTGTGCTCAGATTGATATATATATATATATATATATATATATATATATATATATATATATATATATCCACTCAAGAACATCGCCCGTAGGTCCTATATGGCCGTGGGTTGCATCTGGCTGGTATCAGAGCTACCTCCATGCTGTATATACGGGGCCCAGCTGTGCTCAGATCGACATATATCGACTCAAGAACATCGCCTGTAGGTCCTATATAGCCGTGGGTTGCAGCTGGCTGGTACCACAGCTACCCCCATGCTGTATATACGTGGCCCAGCTGTGCTCAGATCGATATATATCGACTCAAGAACATCGCCTGTAGGTCCTATATGGCCGTGGGTTGCATATGGCTGGTATCAGAGCTACCCCCATGCTGTATATACGGCGCCCAGCTGTGCTTAGATCGACATATTTCCACTCAAGAACATCGCCTGTTGGTCCTATATGGCCGTGGGTTGCAGCTGGCTGGTATCACAGCCACCCCATGCTGTATATATGTGGCCCAGCTGTGCTCATATCAACATATATCCACTCAAGAACATCGCCTGTAGGTCCTATATGGCCGTGGGATGCATCTGGCTGGTATCAGAGCTAACCCCATGCTGTATATACGGGGCCCAGCTGTGCTCAGATCGACATATATCGACTCAAGAACATCGCCTGTAGGTCCTATATGGCCGTGGGTTGCATATGGCTGGTATCAGAGCTACCCCCATGCTGTATATACGGCGCCCAGCTGTGCTCAGATTGACATATATCCACTCAAGAACATCGCCTGTAGGTCCTATATGGCCGTGGGTTGCAGCTGGCTGGTATCACAGCCACCCCATGCTGTATATACGTGGCCCAGCTGTGCTCAGATCGACATATATCGACTCAAAAACATCGCCTGTAGGTCCTATATGGCCGTGGGTTGCATCTGGCTGGTATCAGAGCTACCCCCATGCTGTATATACGGCGCTCAGCTGTGCTCAGATCGACATATATCCACTCAAGAACATCGCCTGTTGGTCCTATATGGCCGTGGGTTGCATCTGGCTGGTATCAGAGCTACCCCCATGCTGTATATACGGCGCCCAGCTGTGCTCAGATCGACATATATTCACTCAAGAACATCGCCTGTAGGTCCTATATGGCCGTGGGTTGCAGGTAGCTGGTATCATAGCCACCCCATGCTGTATATACGTGGCCCAGCTGTGCTCAGATCGACATGTATCGACTCAAGAACATCGCCTGTAGGTCCTATATGTCCGTGGGTTGCATCTGGCTGGTATCAGAGCTACTCCCATGCTGTATATACGGCGCCCAGCTGTGCTCAGATCGACATATACCGACTCAAGAACATCGCCTGTAGGTCCTATATAGCCGTGGGTTGCAGCTGGCTGGTATCACAGCTACCCCCATGCTGTATATACGTGGCCCAGCTGTGCTCAGATCGCATATATCGACTCAAGAACATCGCCTGTAGGTCCTATATGGCCGTGGGTTGCATCTGGCTGGTATCAGAGCTACCCCCATGCTGTATATACGGGGCCCAGCTGTGCTCAGATCGACATATATCGACTCAAGAACATCGTCTGTAGGTCCTATATAGCCGTGGGTTGCAGCTGGCTGGTATCACAGCTACCCCCATGCTCTATATACGTGGCCCAGCTGTGCTCAGATCGACATATATCGACTCAAGAACATCGCCTGTAGGTCCTATATGGCCGTGGGTTGCATCTGGCTGGTATCAGAGCTACCCCCATGCTGTATATACGGCGCCCAGCTGTGCTAAGATCGGCATATATCCACTCAATAACATCGCCTGTAGGTCCTATATGGCCGTGGGTTGCATCTGGCTGGTATCAGAGCTACCCCCATGCTGTATATACGGGGCCCAGATGTGCTCAGATCGACATATATCGACTAAAGAACATCGCCTGTAGGTCCTATATAGCCGTGGGTTGGAGCTGGCTGGTATCACAGCTACCCCCATGCTGTATATATGTGGCCCAGCTGTGCTCAGATCGACATATATCGACTCAAGAACATCGCCTGTGGGTCCTATATGGCCGTGGGTTGCATCTGGCTGGTATCAGAGCTACCCCCATGCTGTATATACGGCGCCCAGCTGTGCTCAGATCGACATATATCGACTCAAGAACATCGCCTGTAGGTCCTATATAGCCGTGGGTTGCAGCTGGCTGGTATCACAGCTACCCCCATGCTGTATATACGTGGCCCAGCAGTGCTCAGATCGACATATATCGACTCAAGAACATCGCCTGTAGGTCCTATATGGCCGTGGGTTGCATCTGGCTGGTATCAGAGCTACCCCCATGCTGTATATTCGGCGCCCAGCTGTGCTCAGATCGACATATATGCACTCAAGAACATCGCCTGTAGGTCCTATATGGCCGTGGGTTGCATCAGGCTGGTGTCAGAACTACCCCCATGCTGTATATACGGGGCCCAGCTGTGCTCAGATCGACATATATCGACTCAAGAACATCGCCTATAGGTCCTATATAGCCGTGGGTTGCAGCTGGCTGGTACCACAGCTACCCCCATGCTGTATATACGTGGCCCAGCTGTGCTCAGATCAACATATATCGACTCAAGAACATTGCCTGTTGGTCCTATATGGCCGTGGGTTGCATCTGGCTGGTATCAGAGCTACCACCATGCTGTATATACGGCGCCCAGCTGTGCTCAGATTGATATATATCCACTCAAGAACATCGCCCGTAGGTCCTATATGGCCGTGGGTTGCATCTGGCTGGTATCAGAGCTACCTCCATGCTGTATATACGGGGCCCAGCTGTGCTCAGATCGACATATATCGACTCAAGAACATCGCCTGTAGGTCCTATATAGCCGTGGGTTGCAGCTGGCTGGTACCACAGCTACCCCCATGCTGTATATACGTGGCCCAGCTGTGCTCAGATCGACATATATCGACTCAAGAACATCGCCTGTAGGTCCTATATGGCCGTGGGTTGCATATGGCTGGTATCAGAGCTACCCCCATGCGGCGCCCAGCTGTGCTTAGATCGACATATATCCACTCAAGAACATCGCCTGTTGGTCCTATATGGCCGTGGGTTGCAGCTGGCTGGTATCACAGCCACCCCATGCTGTATATACGTGGCCCAGCTGTGCTCATATCAACATATATCCACTCAAGAACATCGCCTGTAGGTCCTATATGGCCGTGGGATGCATCTGGCTGGTATCAGAGCTACCCCCATGCTGTATATACGGGGCCCAGCTGTGCTCAGATCGACATATATCGACTCAAGAACATCGCCTGTAGGTCCTATATGGCCGTGGGTTGCATATGGCTGGTATCAGAGCTACCCCCATGCTGTATATACGGCGCCCAGCTGTGCTCAGATCGACATATATCCACTCAAGAACATCGCCTGTAGGTCCTATATGGCCGTGGGTTGCAGCTGGCTGGTATCACAGCCACCCTATGCTGTATATACGTGGCCCAGCTGTGCTCAGATCGACATATATCGACTCAAGAACATCGCCTGTAGGTCCTATATGGCCGTGGGTTGCATCTGGCTGGTATCAGAGCTACCCCCATGCTGTAAATACGGCGCCCAGCTGTGCTCAGATCGACATATATCCACTCAAGAACATCGGCTGTAGGTCCTATATGGCAGTGGGTTGCATCTGGCTGGTATCCGAGCTACCCCCTTGCTGTATATACGGGGCCCAGCTGTGCTCATATCGACATATATCCACTCAAGAACATCGCCTGTAGGTCCTATATGGCCGTGGGTTGCATCTGGCTGGTATCCGAGCTACCCCCTTGCTGTATATACCGGGCCCAGCTGTGCTCAGATCGACATATATCGACTCAAGAACATCACCTGTAGGTCCTATATAGCCGTGGGTTGCAACTGGCTGGTATCACAGCTACCCCCATGCTGTTGTGCTCAGATCGACATATATCGACTCAAGAACATCGCCTGTAGGTCCTATATGACCGTGGGTTGCATCTGGCTGGTATCAGAGCTGCCCCCATGCTGTATATATGGGGCCCAGCTGTGCTCAGATCGACATATATCCACTCAAGAACATCGCCTGTAGGTCCTATATAGCCGTGGGTTGCATCTGGCTGGTATCAGAGCTACCCCCATGCTGTATATACGGGGCCCAGCTGTGCTCAGATCGACATATATCTACTCAAGAACATCGCCTGTAGGTCCTATATAGCCGCGGGTTGCAGCTGGCTGGTACCACAGCTACCCCCATGCTGTCTATACGTGGCCCAGCTGTGCTCAGATCGACATATATCGACTCAAGAACATCGCCTGTAGGTCCTATATGGCCGTGGGTTGCATATGGCTGGTATCAGAGCTACCCCCATGCTGTATATACGGCGCCCAGCTGTGCTCAGATCGACATATATCCACTCAAGAACATCGCCTGTAGGTCCTATATGGCCGTGGGTTGCATCAGGCTGGTGTCAGAACTACCCCCATGCTGTATATACGGGGCCCAGCTGTGCTCAGATCGACATATATCGACTCAAGAACATCGCCTATAGGTCCTATATAGCCGTGGGTTGCAGCTGGCTGGTACCACAGCTACCCCCATGCTGTATATACGTGGCCCAGCTGTGCTCAGATCAACATATATCGACTCAAGAACATTGCCTGTTGGTCCTATATGGCCGTGGGTTGCATCTGGCTGGTATCAGAGCTACCACCATGCTGTATATACGGCGCCCAGCTGTGCTCAGATTGATATATATCCACTCAAGAACATCGCCCGTAGGTCCTATATGGCCGTGGGTTGCATCTGGCTGGTATCAGAGCTACCTCCATGCTGTATATACGGGGCCCAGCTGTGCTCAGATCGACATATATCGACTCAAGAACATCGCCTGTAGGTCCTATATAGCCGTGGGTTGCAGCTGGCTGGTACCACAGCTACCCCCATGCTGTATATACGTGGCCCAGCTGTGCTCAGATCGACATATATCGACTCAAGAACATCGCCTGTAGGTCCTATATGGCCGTGGGTTGCATATGGCTGGTATCAGAGCTACCCCCATGCGGCGCCCAGCTGTGCTTAGATCGACATATATCCACTCAAGAACATCGCCTGTTGGTCCTATATGGCCGTGGGTTGCAGCTGGCTGGTATCACAGCCACCCCATGCTGTATATACGTGGCCCAGCTGTGCTCATATCAACATATATCCACTCAAGAACATCGCCTGTAGGTCCTATATGGCCGTGGGATGCATCTGGCTGGTATCAGAGCTACCCCCATGCTGTATATACGGGGCCCAGCTGTGCTCAGATCGACATATATCGACTCAAGAACATCGCCTGTAGGTCCTATATGGCCGTGGGTTGCATATGGCTGGTATCAGAGCTACCCCCATGCTGTATATACGGCGCCCAGCTGTGCTCAGATCGACATATATCCACTCAAGAACATCGCCTGTAAGTCCTATATGGCCGTGGGTTGCAGCTGGCTGGTATCACAGCCACCCTATGCTGTATATACGTGGCCCAGCTGTGCTCAGATCGACATATATCGACTCAAGAACATCGCCTGTAGGTCCTATATGGCCGTGGGTTGCATCTGGCTGGTATCAGAGCTACCCCCATGCTGTAAATACGGCGCCCAGCTGTGCTCAGATCGACATATATCCACTCAAGAACATCGGCTGTAGGTCCTATATGGCAGTGGGTTGCATCTGGCTGGTATCCGAGCTACCCCCTTGCTGTATATACGGGGCCCAGCTGTGCTCATATCGACATATATCCACTCAAGAACATCGCCTGTAGGTCCTATATGGCCGTGGGTTGCATCTGGCTGGTATCCGAGCTACCCCCTTGCTGTATATACCGGGCCCAGCTGTGCTCAGATCGACATATATCGACTCAAGAACATCACCTGTAGGTCCTATATAGCCGTGGGTTGCAACTGGCTGGTATCACAGCTACCCCCATGCTGTTGTGCTCAGATCGACATATATCGACTCAAGAACATCGCCTGTAGGTCCTATATGACCGTGGGTTGCATCTGGCTGGTATCAGAGCTGCCCCCATGCTGTATATATGGGGCCCAGCTGTGCTCAGATCGACATATATCCACTCAAGAACATCGCCTGTAGGTCCTATATAGCCGTGGGTTGCATCTGGCTGGTATCAGAGCTACCCCCATGCTGTATATACGGGGCCCAGCTGTGCTCAGATCGACATATATCTACTCAAGAACATCGCCTGTAGGTCCTATATAGCCGCGGGTTGCAGCTGGCTGGTACCACAGCTACCCCCATGCTGTCTATACGTGGCCCAGCTGTGCTCAGATCGACATATATCGACTCAAGAACATCGCCTGTAGGTCCTATATGGCCGTGGGTTGCATATGGCTGGTATCAGAGCTACCCCCATGCTGTATATACGGCGCCCAGCTGTGCTCAGATCGACATATATCCACTCAAGAACATCGCCTGTAGGTCCTATATGGCCGTGGGTTGCAGCTGGCTGGTATCACAGCCACCCCATGCTGTATATACGTGGCCCAGCTGTGCTCAGATCGACATATATCGACTCAAGAACATCGCCTGTAGGTCCTATATGGACGTGGGTTGCATCTGGCTGGTATCAGAGCTACCCCTATGCTGTATATACGGGGCCCAGCTGTGCTCAGATCGACATATATCGACTCAAGAACAGCGCCTGTAGGTCCTATATAGCCGTGGGTTACAGCTGGCTGTTATCACAGCTACCCCCATGCTGTATATACGTGGCCCAGCTGTGCTCAGATCGACATATATCGACTCAAGAACATCGCCTGTAGGTCCTATATGGCCGTGGGTTGCATCTGGCTGGTATCAGAGCTACCCCCATGCTGTATATACGGGGCACAGCTGTGCTCAGATCGACATATATCGACTCAAGAACAGCGCCTGTAGGTCCTACCCCATGCTGTATATACGACGCCCAGCTGTGCTCAGATCGACATATATCCACTCAAGAACATCGCCTGTAGGTCCTATATGGCCGTGGGTGGCATCTGGCTGGTATCCGAGCTACCCCCTTGCTGTATATACGGGGCCCAGGTGTGCTCAGATCGACATATATCGACTCAAGAACATCACCTGTAGGTCCTATATAGCCGTGGGTTGCAACTGGCTGGTATCACAGCTACCCCCATGCTGTTGTGCTCAGATCGACATATATCGACTCAAGAACATCGCCTGTAGGTCCTATATGACCGTGGGTTGCATCTGGCTGGTATCAGAGCTACCCCCATGCTGTATATACGGCGCCCAGCTGTGCTCAGATCGACATATATCCACTCAAGAACATCGCCTGTAGGTCCTATATAGCCGTGGGTTGCATCTGGCTGGTATCAGAGCTACCCCCATGCTGTATATACGGGGCCCAGCTGTGCTTAGATCGACATATATCTACTCAAGAACATCGCCTGTAGGTCATATATGGCCGTGGGTTGCAGCTGGTTGGTATCACAGCCACCCCATGCTGTATATACGTGGCCCAGCTGTGCTCAGATCGACATATATCGACTCAAGAACATCGGCTGTAGGTCCTATATGGCCGTGGGTTGCATCTGGCTGGTATCACAGCTACCCCCATGCTGTTGTGCTCAGATCGACATATATCGATTCAAGAACATCGCCTGTAGGTCCTATATGACCGTGGGCTGCATCTGGCTGGTATCAGAGCTACCCCATGCAGTATATACGGCGCCCAGCTGTGCTCATATCAACATATATCCACTCAAGAACATCGCCTGTAGGTCCTATATGGCCGTGAAATGCATCTGGCTGGTATCAGAGCTACCCCCATGCTATATATACGGGACCCAGCTGTGCTCAGATCGACATATATCGACTCAAGTACATCGCCTGTAGTTCCTATATAGCCGCGGGCTGCAGCTGGCTGGTACCACAGGTACCCCATGCTGTCTATACGTGGCCCAGCTGTGCTCAGATCGACATATATAGACTCAAGAACATCGCCTGTAGGTCATATATGGCCGTACTACCCCCATGCTGTATATACGACGCCCAGCTGTTCTCAGATCGACATATTTCCACTCAAGAACATCGCCTGTAGGTCCTATATGGCCGTGGGTTGCATCTGGCTGGTATCAGAGCTACC